>CAUDMG010003968.1:1247500-1524277 GCA_958450375.1 Homarus gammarus
GGGTGGTACAGTTTACCAAAGCGTGAAAGTTCGAACGCTCGTGCTTGGCTAGCGTGCAACCGCCGGCCGGCTGACATGGTACATCAGAAACGTTTTCCGCCGTAAATAATATGGTTAATTAATGCCTTCCTAAGGAAACCATCGACATGGGACCAGGTTTGTTACAATCAACGATTTTTTTGCGATTTTTCCACCAAGTTTGATGAAAACCATTGTGCAGTTTCGGCTGCCCAGAACAGACACACACACAAACACACAGCTATTCCTATAGTATATGAGATAATCATGGTCGTGGTTGTTATAATCATGGTCGTGGTTGTTATAATCATGGTCGTGGTTGTTATAATCATAGTCGTGGTTGTTATAATCATGGTCGTGGTTGTTATAATCATGGTTGTGATTGTTATAATAAGTGTCTCTTTCCTCTTTATGTTGTATCTCATTATTCTTACTCTTTTTACCTACATTTAACCGACAAATTTCTACATGTTATCATCCAAATACTTGTGCTGATTTTTGTTTTACTTATCGCTGTCATTCATTTGTCTCTTTCTCTAGTCTCCTTCTCTACTGTCTCTCTATACCATTCTTATTCTGTCCTTCCATCCCTCCATTCATACCTCCACCTCTCACTCTCCCTCTCTCCCATCTCCTTTCCTCGCCTCTTAAGGATAATAATGCTTCACTGCTTCAGTCTCTCTTCTTCTCCTTCTCTTCTCCCTTTCTATCTTTTCCATGCATTCCTGTTATTATCTTTTTCTCTCTTCTCCTTTTCCATGTACAGTCAGCCACAGGAATAAGTATACTGTACACACTGTAGCTGTAAGGTCCGAAAATGGTCTGGTAACGTTGAAACTGCGCATCCAGACGCATGATGAAACTCAGCTTCCCCCACCTGTTATCTCTAACAATTTTCTGTTTCCCCTTCTTTATTCTCCTATTTACTCATATCCCTTCCTTTACTAATCCGAACAACATTAAAAAAAAGTAGGCTAAGAAAAAAGTGGGCTGACAGCTGTTATGCTTTAAATGCAAGAAAGTGGTTTTCTTACCGTAGAACTCAGATACCTTCACACTGGTTACTCACCCAGGAGATCATGGTGAATCACTACGTAGAATTTCACTCTGCTTCCGGCAGTCAATGCGTTGTGTACTTGACAAATGATGATTTAATGAATTCCATTAACTTCCAACATCCATCTAAGTTATTGGTTATACTTGTCAAAACCAATCAGTCATTACCTTTGATAATAATAATAATAGAGGGGTCACAGATACGGGCAGATAATTGCACTTACGTTTATTTGGCACAATTCCATACACTGGACTTATAAGAACATAAGAACATAAGAATGGAGGAAACTGCAGCGGGCCTATTGGCCCATACTGGGCAGTCCCGTTTACACCCAACCCCAATTGCTCACATATGCATCCAACCTATGTTTGAAGCTATTCAGCATATTCGAGTTAATGATGATATTTGGGAACTTGTTCCATTTATCCACTACTCTGTTTCCAAACCAATGTTTACCTATTTCACGCCTAAATCTAAATTTGTCTAATTTAAAACCATTGTTACGAGTTCGCTCCTGGTTGGATAATTTGAGTACCATTGTAATGTCCCCTTTGTTTAGCCCTGCATTCCACTTATACATCTCTATCAGGTCGCCCCTCGCTCTACGTCTCTCGAGGGAGTGCAAATTAAGATGCTTTTACCTGTCTCTATACTCAAGGTTCCTAATGCCTGGGATTAGTCTTGTCATTCTCCTACGAATTCTTTCCAAGAATTCTATATCCATTCTGTAATACGGTGACCAGAACTGAACTGCTTAATCCAGGTCTGGTCTCACAAGAGCAAGATACAGTTTTAGGATGACCTAGCTAGTCTTGCAACTAACACTCCTTTGTATGAACCTAAGTACTTTATTAGCCTTGTTACAAGCAAAAATACATTGTTTACTTGGCTTAAGGTTCCTACTTATCATTACTCCTAAATATCTCTCGCAGTCGGATTTCTCTATGGCATCGTTGTTCATCTGGTACCTGGTTTCCCTGTTTACATCTCCTATACTGAGTACTTTACATTTGTCCTCGTTGAATTTCATCTGCCATTTTTCAGACCATTCGAAAAATTTGTTTAGATCTTCCTGTAGTTTTGCTGAGTCCTCCTCAGATTTAATAACACGTCCTATTTTAGTGTCATCAGCAAATTTACTTATGTTGCTGTCTATGCAGACATCTATGCCGTTCAAGTATATAATAAATAATAATGGTCCAAGTACTGAGCCTTGGGGGTCTCCACTTGTGACGTTGCTCCAATGGGACTTAGTGCCATTAATGCAGACTCGCTCTTTCCTGTCCTGAAACCACGCCCTAATCCATTTAAGGATGTTACCTTTGATGCCATGAGCTTCTACCTTTCTCATTAGTCTTTCGTGGGGGACTCTGTCGAAGGCTTTGCTAAAGTCGAGATATACCACATCATAATTGTGCCCCTCGTCCACCGATTCGAAAACTGATGAAAAGAATGTTAATAAATTAGTTAGGCATGAACGTCCGCTTGTGAAGCCATGCTGGGAATCATTGATCAATCGGTGCTTCTCCAGGTGATTTCGAATAGAGTTTGAAATGAATGCTTCCAGTAATTTGCCTACTATTGATGTTAGACTGATTGGGCGGTAGTTAGAGGATAGTGATCTATCCCCCTTCTTGAAAATCGGTATTACATTCGCTATCCTCCAGGATTCTGGTACTACACCTGTTTTTAAGGACATGTTAAACAACTTTGCTATGGGCATACTAAGCTCTTCCTTACATTCCTTTAATACTCTGGCAAATATCTCATCGGGACCAGGTGACTATTAGGTTTTAGTTCGTCTATTTGCTTACTAACATCGTTACTAGTCACTACTATCTCGCTTAATTTGTTTTCTTCACTATCTCTGAAAAGAGTCGGTGCCTCGGGTATCATGTTTAAATTTTCGGTGGTGAAAACTGTTGAAAAATATTTATTAAAATTATTGCTCATTTCTCTGTCGTTATTAGTTAGCTCGCCGGTGTCTGACCGTATTGGTCCAATCTTGTCTCGTGTTTTAGTTTGATACATTTGGTAGAATCCTTTGGGGTTTGTCTTCGCCTCCCTTGCTATCCTTACCTCATTATTCCTCTTTGCTTTCCTTATCTCGGTTTTAACCCTACTCGCCAATACCCTATAATAGTCCCGGAGGTGAATTTCGCCACGATTTATCCTTCTACCTATAGCCTTCCTTTGGCCAATGATGTTCTTTAAATAATTATTTATCCATTTAGGGTCATTGTTGTCTGATCTGAGATTTTTGCATGGTATGTTCTGCCATTGTGCATTAAGGAACTCACTATTTAAATTGTCGTGGAACTCGGCAATCTCAGATCTCATTATCAGGTCGGTGTCATCTGTCAGGTTCAAGGCCAAGCGCGACACCCCCTCTCTCAGCTGCCTCTTTAAACTGTTAAAGTTCGCATGGCTAGGTCAGTCACTCACATTCACGCCACAGTACCGTAGGTTATAAGGGAGAGTTTGTCAACCTGGAGAATTAATCGTTTAGATCTATTAGGTCGGCCTGGAGTGCTCTTGTAGCAAAGAGGCCCTCACCATTGATCACTTCCTTTACAGGATGTGTTAACTTGTCGCTGGACTTAACAACAATCTCGGGGATTTGCACACACACAGACTCGTAGCACTGGTAGGACTGTATGGCCCCTGTTCTAAATCCGAGGAGCAGGAGGTCTTCTATAACCCAAGGTCTAAAGCCCACTGGCTAAAATGTGGTTTTGAGGCGTGAGATGACCCCTATCCGCTGGCCGGGTACCTTATCTCTACCTAAACAAACATTTGGGATGGGTTGTGCGGGAGGCCCCGCGCAACCCATGACAACAGCTTACAGCGAATGAAGGTGTGCCAAGTCCAAGTCCGTGGACTTGCATCGTTTCCCAGCGTAAATAAAATGGTTAATTAATGGCTTCCGAAAGAAACCATCGACAAGGGACCAGCTTTGTTCCACTCTACGATTTTTCCACCAAGTTTGATGAAAAACGATTGTGCCGTTTCGGCTGCCCAGACAGACAGACAGACAGACACACGGCTAGTCCTATTGTATATTAGATACAGTAGATCTGGTACTGTGGAAGCTGGTCTGTAAACATTATTGTGTCCTGATGTCGGCGCCAGCAAAGTCATTCCCACTGTCTTGATGGCCGTTGTACCAGGCTGCTAAGCCACTACCTCACTACAGCTGCAGATGTACCACGCGGTCCGGGTAGTTCTTCCAGCTCACACAGGGTGATGGAGATGGTTCTTGTTCCTCATGTAATGTAGTTAGGAATTCATAGTTCCTCACCTGTGTGGAGTAGGGAGTCCCCATTTCTCTCCTGATGTAGTTTAGAGTCTTTCTTGATTTCTCATCCAGTGTTGGTGGTGGTAAGTTTACGGCGGACCCTGGGTGTGTTAGGTCCGCGTCAGGTCAACATTGACTGCTAAGCACTGATTGTCACTCTAACAGTTGTTTCTTTCTTTCGAGTTGAAATTGTCACTTTTGTTTCTCACTTGTGGGTAGATCGTCAATCTTTCAATCTTTGCACTGTTCTGTTAGTGAAAGGATGTTGATAAATCCAGATGCGGAACAGGAGATGGGAAAGGGGAAGGCCCGACAGACCAGGCTGGTAGCTGTCTCCATGGTCAAGAGACCACAGCCGCGTCAGCGGGCAGTGCCGACTACACACGTCCTTACCCTATGCACGCTGAAGGAACTGTGTGTGTGTGTGGATATTTTTTTTTTGTTTGTGTGTGTGTCAAGTGTGTATGTGTATGTGTCAAGTGTTTATGTGTGTGTGTCAAGTGTGTATGTAACATAAGAACATAAGAAAATAAGGAGTCTGCAATAGGCCGGTTGGCCTGTGCATGGCAGTTTCTGTCGAGAGTTACAACCGCTTTCTATCATCCATGAATCTATCTAGCCTCCTTTTAAAACTTTTCCAGCGTTCCAGCACTTACTACAAAGTTGCTATACTTGTTCCACTCGTCCACCACCCTATTTGTGAACCAGTTCCCTCCTATCTCCCTCCTAAACATATACTTATCCAACTTAAATCCGTTGCTACGAGTCCTATCCTGCTCGGATATTATAAGAACTTTATCTACATCGCCTTTATTGATTCCTTTCACCCACTTAAATACTTTTATCATATCTCCCCGCACTCTTCGTCTTTCTAGGGAATACAAGTTTAGTTTATTTAATCTATCTTAATATGGAAGGTTTTTAAGTCCCGGAATCAATTTCGTCATTCTTCGCTGCATCGACTCCAGCGAATTGATATCCATTCTATAATAAGGGCACCAGAACTGAAGAGCATAATCGAGGTGCGGCCTTACTAGTGCAAGATATAGTTGCAATATGACCTCCGCACTCTTATTACTTACACTTCTAGATATAAAACCCAATACTCTGTTTGCCTTATTTCGAATATTAACGCACTGTTTTCGAGGCCGTAGGTCCGGGCTTACAAGTACCCCTAAGTCTCTTTCACAAGTCGACTTCTTTAGGTTGATGTTGTTAAGGCTGTATACATTGACAGTATTTGCTCTTCCAATATTTAGTACGCTGCACTTTCTGTTGTTGAATTTCATTTGCCATTTTTCTGACCACTCCTGCAGTTTATCTAAATCCTCCTGTAGTACATTTGCATCCTGCCCTGAATTAATCTGCCGCCCTATTTTGGTGTCATCTGCAAACTTGCTTATGTCACTGCTGATCCCAGTATCTAGATCGTTTCTGTAGATTATGAACAGGAGTGGGCCCAGTACTGACCCCTGGGGAACCCCACTGAGTTCACAGCCCCACTCAGATTTAACACCATCTACGCTGACCCTCTGTTTTCTATCAGTGAGCCATGATTTTATCCAATTTAAAGCTTTCCCCTCGATACCATGAGCCCTAACTTTTCTGAGACGCCTCTGATGCGGTACTCTGTCAAGCACTTTGCTAAAGCCTCAGTAAATAATATCGTAATTTTCGTCATTATCTACTACCTCGAAGACTCTCCTAAAAACGTCAGCAGATTTGTTAGGCAAGATTTTTCCTTTGTAAACCCATGTTGAGAGTCGTAGATTAATTTGTTTTTCTCTAAATGCGATCAGATGCTATTTGCTATAATTGATTCAAGAAATTTGTCCACTACTGAAGTCAAAATAATCGGCCGTTAATTTGACGTTGATGCTCTGTCTTCCTTTTTGAAAATGGGTACTACATTTGCCTGTTTCCACAAGTCTGGCACAACTCCCGTGTCAAGTGATTTTGTAAATAAATTTACGAGGGGTCCACTAATCTGATTCCTATACTCTTTCAAAACTCGAGGAAAATTTTCATCCGGCTCTGGGGAATTTGTCTTCTTTAATTTATTTATCTTCTTAAGAAGATCCTCTTTTCTGATAGTGATATTCTTTAATTTCTCTTCTTCATTTCCCCTAAATATCAGTTCCACCTCTGGCATTTCCTCGTGAATTTACCTCTGCTCGCCTTTGTGGTGAACAGGGAAGCAGCCTTGGTATTGATATTGATATTGAAAGTTTGTTTATCAAGAAAAACACAGATATAGAGTCGATAAAAATCATAATATTACCATGGCTGAGCCAGTTGAGATCCCGAGCTCTCTTGTAGGTACCTAATATTGCTGTACATTTATCTCAAGGAAGTATTATGTAACATTTAATATCATTTGGAATCGTACACATTGCATGATGGTAATAAGAACATATCAGAATGTTACACGGTTATCACTTCGATATTAATATATATATATATATATATATATATATATATATATATATATATATATATATATATATATATATATATATATATATATATATAGTTACGCCGTCTCTTAATTTACTTAAATATCCAGGTTCTAGGCGTGACCAAACAAAAATGTGAAGTAAATTAAAAGGGAATAAAAATAAATAAAGTAAACCTTTAAGAATTTAATTAATTAAATATTAACACAATAAAGAGCCTCGTAGGCTGTCACAACAAATTGATTCACCATCGAAACTTTTAAGACACAAATGATACTAAACATCGAAACCTCAAAAGAATAAAAATAAAGCATTGGATTACGTTAACACTGCATAAACATATAAAAACTAACACTGAAATTAACTAGCGTGAAACAACACTGAATTACTTAAATGTATCTAAGCAAATACTGATGGACATACATAGAGACATAAATAGGTACTCACATAGATATACCACATTGGTGGCGACAGGAACAACACAGATAAATTAAGTATCAGTAACAGGTGACGAGTGTCACTCAAACGATGTGGACTGTATGACAAGAGGACTGAACTAACTCCGTCAGTTGGTGGGTCCTATATATAAGGTCGACTCCCGCCACGCGACCCGCCGGTGGGTCGTTTAACGACGCAGATGGTCGTTAGAGAACAAAGAATACTGGTTACAATACAAAATGGGTTTGAACAAATAATAACAGTTAAAACCTTAACAGCACAGGGTAAGGTGACTAGATTATATAATAGTAAATACAACACATCATTACAGGAATAATATGGAACATGGAAGCATGTTATATAAAAAAAAAAAATACGACAAGGTCGTAACAATATATATATATATATATATATATATATATATTATATATATATATATATATATATATATATATATATATATTATATATATATTATTATATATTTTTTTTTTTTTTTTTTTTTTTTTTTTTTTTTTCTGCCTTTTATTACAAGTATATACATAATTTACAGTAGAATTGAAAAACATAAATATGATAAGGAAGGGAAGCAGTACAACATGGGTTGTATTCAGGTGGATAATTTCTGATAAAACGCTTTTGGTGGTGCAATAAAAGCAGGGATATAAAGTAGGTATTACAAAAAAAAATATTAATACCATAGATATTTTTAGAGATGATTTAAAGGAAGGGAACGTAGTCTTTGTTCAGCTGGGTGCGGGTAAGTTATTCCACACCTTCACATACTTTATGAAGGTCTGGGACTGAGAGGAGCGCATGGACAGTGGTCTTAGTAGCTCATGGTGCTTAAATTGTAGCTTTGATTATTCCGGAACTGGAAATTATTGTTTTCAAGCAAGTGATTGACAGATTTGTAAACAAATAGGGTACAGCAGTGGGTGTTAATATCCTCAAATTTTAACATTTTCAATTTAGCAAATTGTTCGTTTGCGAGATCATTTTTTTTCAAGCAGGTCATTGTCTGCACAACTCTCGTTTGTGCAGTAACCAGGGATTGTGTTTTTGAAGAGCCAGAGATATCCCATAGTGTGTGACAGTGTATCAGGTGTTCGTAAGCAAGATCATAATAGATTTCTTTCATTGCTGTAAGACTGATTGACCATCGAGTGTGATACATGATACTGCACTGATTATTGACGTTACTCTGAATGGCTTGTATGTGGTTTCACCAGCTAAGTTTCTCATCAACACTAACCCCAAGGAATTTAGTATTTTGTTTGCGTTTGAGGACTGTATTAAAGAGGCACAGAGGGTTCAAATCTAGGGGTAAGTTTTTCCTTCTTTGAAAGATCGTGCAGTGGGTTTTTTCGAGGTTTAAGGTCAGTTTATTATGTATTACCCAGGTCCTGAATTTAGTTAATTCAGTGTTCATAGTTCTCATCAAGGAATGGAGGTCTGAGTTGCTGGCATAGAGATTACTATCGTCTGCAAATAAGTTGTATTTTATGAGTATGCTGGCGTGGAGTATGTTGTTTATGTACAACAAAAACAGTACTGGTACGAGAATGGAACCTTGGGGTACGCCATACAAAATTGGCGAGGAGTCATATTGATGATCATTATAGCAGACATACAGATTTCTATTAGACAGATATGAGGTAAACCAATTGTGGACAGGCCCCTACCGCTGTAAAGTTCAAGCCATGAAAGGCTTTAGAGAGGTCCAAGAATATACCGACTGTGAACTGACTGTCATCAAAGGAGTTTAAGATGTCATTAGTAAAGGATAGCAGAGCACTCTCAGTAGACCTTCAAGTTCTAAATCCAAAGTGGGAGTCTTTAAAGATGTTACTGACATTGCAGAAGGAATTTAGTCTACTGCTAGCTTCTTCAGTATCTTACTTAATGGTGGGAGGACTGAAATGGGGCAGTAATTCTTGAAAAGACCTTTGTCCCCAGATTTCTTATATGCTGGATGAACTTTAACAATTCTTAGTTTATCCGGAAAGACACCACTAGTGAAGGAGGAGTTACAAATGTGTAAAAGAACAGGTAGTAATAAGTGGGCTTCCTTCTTTATGATGCTTATTGGTATATTGTCTTCGCCTGCTGCTGCATCTTTGGACATTTTTATGATGGTTAATAATTATAATTATTAATCATGAGGTGCGGGGTTTCTTAGCTGATTCTTTATGTATTTTGCGTGCTGATTCCAAAAATGCCATTCATTTTGCCCAATCAGGTCAGATTTTTATGCTATGGGAATTAGGAAAAAATCGAAATTCTTAAATATGATGTCAAAATTTTTATGCAAAATATATCATAAGAAATGTAACCACAACACATAGGACCAAAATATGTCAACTACATAGATGCCTTTACAGTTAGACATGCATAAATGGCTGTCGCAGAGAATTTCTTTGGTGGTTGGTGTCTGGGGCGTCCCGTTTCAGACACCAGCAGTAGTCGGCGAGCATGTTGATATCCCAGCGACCCTGGTACCGCTCCTCCATTACACGGATATCTTGATGGAAGCGTTCTCCTTGTTCCTCACTCACATCACCACAGTTCTCTGGAAAGTAGTCCAAGTGGGAGCTGAGGAAGTGCATCTTGATGGACATGCGTGCACCAAGAACTTTGTAGCTCAGAAGTAGGTCCTCAACAACTCGTTCATACTCTGGACTTCTGTAGTTGCCAAGAAAATTGGAGGCAATAGACTTAAAGGCATGCCAGGCTTTCTTCTCATTTACATCCATGCTGCAATCAAACTTGGGATCTTTGAAAAGTTCTCTGATCTGAGGGCCATCAAAAATTCCTGCATTCAGCTTTGCCTCACTGACTTTTGGAAATTTTTCTTTCAGAAAATTGAAAGCCTGGCTTTTTTTGTCCAGTGCCTTTACAAAGTTTTTGAACAGACCGAGCTTGATGTGCAGTGGCGGAAGAAGAATGTTCTGTGGATTCACCAGAGCATGGGCAACAACATTGTGAGAACCTGGAGTAAGTCCACTTCTTGCAGGCCAGTCATGTTGCATGTAGTGCTGCTTGTCTGCTCGACCATCCCACAGACAGAGGAAACATGCCATGTACCACCAGATGAAAAAGAAATTTAATTGTGAAAAAATATATGTAAAAAAACACGGACATATACTCTTTTCCTTTGCGTCACGGCGGACATTTAAATGGCCTGCGAGCACGTGGGTGTATTTAAATGCATCATAAGGGCATTAAAACTGACCGAAATCTTTTCTGTGAGGCTTGCCAATGTCTCGGATGATTTTTTTAATGAACGAATATGAGGACCCCATTTTGAGCGAAAAATGCCAATATTTTACCTGAATCTCCGCTTAAAATGCTATAGCACAAAATTCTGACCTGATTGAGCAAAATGGATAACATTTTTGAGATCAGCATGCAAAATACACCCAGAAAAGCTTAATAATACACAAACCTCAAAAACTATGCAGGGCAGTGTTATTCATCTGCTGTGACAGGGTACAAGCTTAGCTCATTTTACTGTCTGTTTTGCAGGTAGGCTCTAAATTCAGCATGGTGATTAGGAATGCTGTCTGCAAGATTTTTGCTGACATTAATAAAATAATCACTGAAGTGCTTGGCAATAAAGGGGGGTTCCGTGGGGGGCCGAAGGTTGAATATTCCTGTTCTGAGTAGAATTCACGATATTCCAGGTTTAATTACTGTTTCCCGATGCTGACTGGAGCTTATTTGTATAATAGCTACGTCTGACATTTCGTATATAATTTTTGTTTTAATGGCATTAATCTACCCGGGCACAGGTCATTTTATAATGACCCACATCGCGGCCTGGGAGGCGAAAATATAGTAAAATAATAGTAAATTTTTAATAGTAATAATGATAATAATACAAATAATAAAAAAAATAACAATTATAATAAAAAAATATATATTTTAATAATACAAACAAAATTTAATGATAATAATAATAATAATGATAATAATAATAATAATAATAATAATAATAATAACAATAATAACAATAATAATAATAATATTATTATTATTATTATTATTATTATTATTTATAATAAAGAGCCATAAATAATGAAATCAGGAGTGGGAAACAATATATGTATATATATATACTGAGGTGTCGGTTTCTGATTTTAATAGATTAAGGTCGAAATCTGTAATGTAGCAAAGTTTCTTCTCTGAACTTATGGCAGGGATAAGCTCCGAAAATTTATCAAGAAATTTCCATACATTAGTGTGGGGTTTTCTGCAGATTATTCCTACTTGCACATTTTGTGTGTCGTTTCGTAATTCAGTGAAAACATTCTCCATGAACTCTTTGTGAACCCTTAAATCATCTCTTACAGAAGTTCTATACTTGATATCAACATATAGGGAGATACCACCATAGTGTCGTGACGTGTTGACGCAGTGTCTATTATTATTGGGAATGTTATACAAATGTTCAATATCATTAGTGAGTTTGGTCTCACAGAACCCAAGTACATCAGATTTGTGGGCAATAGAATATACACACTGAACTAAAAAGGTATCTAAGTGAAGGGGAATACTGCTGATGTTATGGCTAATTAAGGAGAAGGAATGAGTTAGAAAAAGACTTTAACTAAGCTCGGGAGAGTCAACAAAGTAATAGGTACAATTTGGATTGGTGTAACCCAGTGAGTTATGTTGAAAGGCATCAGGACCAATACGAGGGAGTGTTGTGTCGACACTATGGGTAAAGGGAGTGTGACACATACGATCTAGTTACTTATTCTAGTACATCTAAGCGAACGACCCCAGCATCATCAGTGTAGGAACATTAAGAGCATAAGAACATAAGAATGGAGGAAACTGAAGCAGGCCTATTGACCCATACTGGGCAGTCCCATTTACACCCAACCCCTATTGCTCATATATCCATCCAACCTATGTTTGAAACTATCCAGCGTATTCGAGTTAATGATGATATGTGGTAACTTGTTCCACTCATCCACTACTCTGTTTTCAAACCAATGTTTACCTATTTCGCGCCTAAATCTAAATTTGTTTAATTTAAAACCATTGTTACCAGTTCGCTCCTGGTTGGATAGTTTGAGTACCTTTGTAATGCCCCCTTTGTTCAGCAGTGACTTCCATTTATACACCTCGATCATATCGCCCCTCACTCTACGTCTCTCGAGGGAGTGCAAATTAAAAACTTTAACCTGTCTCTGTACTCAAGGTTCCTAATGCCCGGGATTAGTCTTGTCATTCTCCTCTGAATTCTTTCCAAGGATTCTATATCCATTCTGTAATACGGTGACCAGAATTGAACTGCGCATCCAAGTGGGGTCTCACAAGCGCAAGATATAGTTTTAAGATGACCTTCGCTAGATTTGTAAGTAACACTCGTTTGTATGAACCCAAGTACTCTATTAGCCTTGTTTCGAGCAAATACACATTGTTTACTTGGCTTAAGATTCCTACTTATCATTACTCCTAAATCTTTCTCGGAGTCGGATTTCTCAATAACATCGTTGTTCATCTGGTATCTGCTTTCCCTGTTTACATCTCCTATACTGAGTACTTTACATTTGTCCACATTGAATCTCATTTGGCATTTTTCATACCATTCGAAAAATTTGTTTAGGTCTTCCTGTGGTTTTGTGGAGTCACTGTCAGATTTAATTACACGCTCTATTTTAGTGTCATCAGCAAATTTACTTATGTTGCTGTCTACGCCGATATCTATGTCGTTTATGTATATAATAAATAATAATGGTCCGAGTACTGAGCCTTGGGGAACTCCACTAGTGACGTTGCTCCAGTAGGATTTAGTGCCGTTAATGCTCACTCGCTGTTTCCTGTCCTATAACCACGCCCTTATCCATTTTAGAATATCTCCTTTAATGGGATGAGCCTCCACTTTTCTTATCAGTCTTTCGTGGGGGACTCGGTCGAGATATACCACATCATAATTGTGCCCCTCGTCCACTGATTCGAAAACAGATGAAAAGAATGTTAATAGATTAGTTAGACATGAACGCCTGCTTGTGAAGCCATGTTGGGAATCATTGAATAACTTGTGCTTCTCCAGGTGATTTCGAATAGAGTTTGAAATGATTGCTTCCAGTAATTTGCCTACAATTGATGTTAGACTGATTGGTCGGTAGTTAGAGGAGAGTGATCTATATCCCTTTTTGATAATCAGTATTACATTCGCTATCCTCCAGGATTCTGTTCTTACTCCTGTTTTTAAGGACATGTTAAACAACTTTGCTAAAGGCATACTAAGCTCTTCCTTACATTCCTTTAATACTCTGGCAAATATCTCATCGGGACTTGGTGACTTATTAGGCTTACTAACATCGTTACTAGTCACTACTATCTCGCTTAATTTATTTTCTTCACTATCTCTGTATAGAGTCGGTGCTTCGGGCATCATGTTTAAATTTTCGTTGGTGAAAACTGTTGAAAAATATTTATTCAGATTATTGTTCATTTCTCCGTCGTTATCAGTTAGCTCGCCGGTATCTGACTGTATTGGTCCAATCTTTTTTCGTGTGTTAGCTTGATACATTTTATAGAATCCCTTGGGGTTTGCCTTAGCCTCCCTGATGCTGATTAAGGAACAGCAAAAATTCAGAGTCACTGAGGTGTGAAAAAGGAAGGTCAAAGAAAGTTATAATAGTAGGTGGGGGGGTAACGTACTCACAAGTGCTACAAGCACCAGATTTAAGATGACTGGTACTGTTGAGGGTGGTTTCCAGATTGAGTTGGAGGTGCGCCTGTCACTTGGGTTTGAGGGTCGCTGGTTTCCACCACTGAGGGTGGACGTGTAGTACCAGAGTTGGCCGATGGGGGGGGGGGGGGGGGGAGGAACCCCACAGGTGATAGCCAGGATGCGAACAGAGGCAGTGGCTGGTTCCCCCTCAGTGGGGAGGGGGTTCTCGAGGGGCTTGGCGGGGGGGCTTCTAGGGGGGCTGGTGCAGCGGGTGAGTGAGTGAGTGGGTGTCCACTTACCCTAGAGTCCCTTACAACAAGGGTTTTATGACTGAACGTAACGTGTTTCTCTTGTGTCCTGGCCTCTTTAAGCTGGTCCATTTGCAGTTGGTGGCGTTAGTCGTACCTGGGCATAGGTCCTCGTTGACGAAGATAGTGTCACGGGGAGGGGAGGGGATGGGTTCCCGACGCGTTGAACACAGTCAAACTTGACTTCAGGAAGTTAAAAATGTTTCATTCAGCAGGCATAAAATTTTGGGCTGTGATGATTCCTAGTCCTCGTGGAGATCTTTGGGGACTACGGCAAACCTGAGGTTGTTTCGCCGCCCTATGGCATCCACATAATCCACCCGGTCTGCTGTTTTAAGCTTGGAATTCTATTCATTCAGCTGTTGAACTTGGGTTCTGAGTGGTCAGTGAAACATCGGTCAGCTTCCTCGAGTTTCCCGATGGTCTCCTTATTCATTTGTTGTATGATGTCCTGTATGAGAGTCCGTTGGACTTCTGCTTTGTCTCCTCGTGGCAACACATGGTAACTGGGTGCATCACGGCCCAAGGCTTGACCAGCAAAGGGTCTCAGAGCAGCAGTGGGGCCTAGAGGGACGGCGCATAGGCCCACCGAGATGTGGACATGCCCTTGTGCCTACCAACCATTACCCACTGCCTTGCTGATTAACCTTGTTTGATATAAGGCTACAGGAGTAAACCTCAATAAAAAATCTGCCGTGGAGCCCAGTATCAGGCAGACATGCATACAGAGTTCCAGTAAAACAAATAGGGGACCCTAACGACTACACCAGCAAATGAAGGGAATGCAAGATGGGAGGCTACGAAAGCGAAACCCAACAAACTGGGCTATCGGCAGTCAATTACAACTCTCCTTCTCCCCAGTCGTTGGAGCTACCTGCACCACTGAATGAGGAAAAGGGAGAGCCAAGAGGTGTGATTGCACCCTGTTATCCTGACTCATCATATATATTAACTCAGACACACAGCCATCATCCAGCACATCATACCCTTCATCAACATCAAAACTCCTAAACTCCCAAAAGTCCTATGGAGACAGGCGAATGGCAACGGGTCGGGGACAGGCACAGAGGATGGCTGGGAGTCTCTAGAAACAACTCTACCTAAAAACAGCCTGATTGGACAACCGCACCCAGTAAGGTCATCCAAATCCGGTCGAAAACAAAATCATAATCACAGATCAAATTAAAGACAAACTGTACAACCTCTTATGGTCACTGCATGGAATGTGAGGACCCTTCTGGATACAGTACTTGTACAAATGTATACCCTGAAAGAAACCACCCTTGTGGCAAAATAGCTCTCTAGGTAAGGCATCCACATAGCAGCCATTAAATAGTTCCAGCTCACAGACCATAGTAGACTCAAAGAATGGGAGTCCGGCTTTACTTTCTTCTAGAAGAGTAAGCCTGCTGTGGTTAGAAGCCCCATTAATGGAATTTTCTTTGCCATTTGCCAATCCATCCTACATAGGCTAACTGAAATGCCTGTTGGGATCAACAAGCACCTCATGACACTCAGAGTCCCTCTGAATCACTCACATCATGCCGTCTTCGTCAGTGCATATGTCCCAACATTAGATGCAGAGGATGACATCAAGGAGGCCTTTTATGTCGACCCTAACAGAGTGCTAACCTCTATCCCTAGAGACGATAGGTTGTGTTCCTAGGTGACTTCATTGCCAGAATTGGCAGAGACGCTGACTTATAGCAGGGAACCAAAGGGAGAAACATAGTGGGCAAGTGTATTCCCCTCGGCCTACTCCACCACAGCAAGTGTGCTGAACACAACCTCACTATCACCAACACCTTGCTTAGGCAGGCCGACAGGTTCAAGGGTTCTTGGCAACATCCACAATCCAAACAGTGCCATCTCAATGACTATATTATTGTCAGCAAAGGAGACCACTGTAACACAAAACGGCAAAGGCAACAAGCCTCCAGAAGAGGTTTGAACACCAAGCTACTGCAGGATCAAGCGTTAAACATGCTTTGGAGAGCAACCCGACGATGGGCTGAAAAACAACCCAACAATAAACAACCTGAATCTGAGTGCCGAATTTGGTATCCTCAATGCTGTCATCACAAACACATACAATGAGAAAACACCAGGATTGGTTTGATGAAAATAACGAGGAAATAAATGCACTCGTAGATGGTAAACGTGTTGCTTTCACTGACTGACAGAACAACCTTCAGTCTTGGACCAGAGATGATGCCTTCCACGAGAAGAAAGAGGTGGCGCAGCACGAACTTTGCAAACTAATGAGCGAATGGTGGGAAAATATAGCGTATGAAACAAAAAAAATGCGGATCAACACAAAATGCGTGAATTTTTCAATTCCAATAAAGCAAATATGGCCCAATTACTCATGGCTTACTTCCCTCTGCTTATACGAAGGTAACTCCCTAATTAAAGACAAAGAAGATATCCTTCTTACCAGTCGTTTCTTAACCGAAAAACCGATGCTGATACTACCCAGCAGGTCCGTCAGCATCCACAGCTGACCCACCTAAGCTATCCCCCATCCCGTGATGAGGTAGCTACTGCCATCAAGCAGAGGAAGAATAACAAAGCCACAGGGCATGGTGGAATCCCAGCCGAGGTGTATAAAGCAGGAGGACCGTGGCTTACTAGCCATCTCCACTCTCTCCTGGATAATATATGGGAGGAGGAAATCACTCATTCTCTTAAAGATGCCTCCATTGCCAATATTTATAAGAACAAAGGAGATCGGCCAAACTGTGGCAACTATCACTGGATCTAGCTGCTGTCCGTAGCTGGCAAGATTATCGCCCGAGTTCTCCTAAACAGACTTCTTCCTGAGTTATCTATGGGAAAAATCAAAAGCACAAGTACAATATTAGAACAACATCTGAAAGCAGTGCACTATTCTTTCAGGTTAGGAACAATAATCATCCTATAGATTGGGATAACAGCTTAGAAGTGTATAAATCATCATGTATCACAGAAATACTTCTGGTTGAAGCAAGTTTGATTAGGGAATTGAATTTCATAAACCTTAGTAATGGTCAGTACAAAACTGATAATATGTTACACAAATTTATTTGTCAGTGGCCTAAGGCTAAAATGCTTTGAAAGCATATAAGGTAGGTGTATGATAGATGACTAGTAGGTCCCATATTTTTTTACCTGACTTAACATGGCTAGTTACGTCGAGCTTTCTTTTAAGCTTTTTTGTGTGTGTGGTGGTGTTGGTGTGAGGATTAGTGGATGTCGTGTTTATGACCTGACCTAATATTTAGTAAGGTCACCCTGTGTACTTAAGCCTCTCTCGATCCGTGTAATTCAGTTGCCTCTGAAGATGTCTTGAATAAAGACGAAAGCAAAGGTGCTCCATTGTTTCCCTTTTTCCTGTGTGATTTTATCAAGATATATATTATCTTAAGCCAAGTAAACAATGTGTATTTGATCGAAACAAGGCTAATAGAGTGCTTGGGTTCATACAAAAGAGTGTTACTTACAAATCTAGCGAAGGTCATCTTAAAACTATATCTTGCGCTTGTGAGACCCCACTTGGATTACGCAGTTCAATTCTGGTCACCGTATTACAGAATGGATATAGAATCCTTGGAAAGAATTCAGAGGAGAATGACAAGACTAATCCCGGGCATTAGGAACCTTGAGTACAGAGACAGGTTAAAGCTACATAATTTGCATTCCCTCGAGAGACTTAGAGTGAGGGGTGATAGGATCGGTGAGATTCCACTTGTATTACGCAGTTCAATTCTGGTCATCGTATTACGGAAGAGATGTAGAATCCTTGGAAAGAATTCAGAGGAGAATGACAAAACTAATCCCGGTCACTAGGAACCTTGAGTACAGAGACAGGTTAAAGCTTCTTAATTTGCACTCCCTCAAGAGACGTGGAGTGAGGGGTGATATGATCGAGGTGCATAAATGGAAGTCAGGGCTGAACAAAGGGGACATTACAAAGGTACTCAAACTATCCAATCAGGAGCGAACTCGTAATATTTGTTTTATATTAGACAAATTTAGATTTAGGCGCGAAATAGGTAAACATTGGTTTGGAAATAGAGTAGTGGATGAGTGGAACAAGTTACCAAATATCATCATTAACTCGAATACGCTGGATAGCTTCAAAAATAGGTTGGATGGATATATGAGCAATAGGGGTTGGGTGCAAATGGGACTGCCCAGTATGGGTCAATAGGCCAGCTGCAGTCTCCTCCATTCATATATTCTTATGTGTGTGTGTGTGTGTACCCAGCAGTAATTGGGGACCTTGATATTAATCGATTGCGGGTCGTGTCCCGGCGTAATGGCTAGCCAGTGCAGTTGGCGAGTTTTTAGGTTTTCTTGGATTATTCCATGAGTCTGGGTCATGCAGATCGTTAACTTAGGGTGTGCTTTTTGTGTTAGTGACAGCTTCTAGACCTTAAAACAAATTCATGCCTAAGTGGCCAAACGGACGGCAATCTTTTAACAGGAGGAACAATTATTATTATTATTATTATTATTATTATTATTATTATTATTATTATTATTATTATTATTATTATTATTATTATTTTTATTATTATGATTATTATTATTATTATTATTATTATAATTATTATTATTATTTTTGTTATTATTATTTTTGTTATTATTATGATTATTATTATTATTTTATTATTATTATTATTATTATTATTATTATTATTATTATTATTATTATTATTATTATTAATATTAATATTATTATTATTATTATTATTATTATTATTATTATTATTATTATTAATATTATTATTATTGCTGTTTTTGCTTTTGTTTCGCGCGCCCACGCGCGCGTGTGTGTGTGAGTGTGGCAGCAGGTAACAGTAACCTCGATCCAGGACTTGAAGGCTCATTCACCCAACTGAAAACCTTTTAATTGCGACAACGACCATTAAGTTATTTTATACAAACACCTAATAATGTATCTAAGTTACAGAAGGAGCATTATTACCCATACGATGTACAGTCACGTTCAAGATTCTTCGAATACTGCTGGAGACAGCTGGCAACTCAAGGCCGTTTGTTTACTATACTACCTAGTAAAAATTATGAATGAATGTAAAAGTGATCAGTGATTGGTTACTTAGTTCCCCGTTGCTTAATTAATGGTTGGGCTTTGTTGTTTCACATTATATTCTGCCTTTCTGCTAGTATATACTGTTAATTTGATTTTAAAATGGATACTACACAGTTTTTACGAAATGAAAGACTTTCCTATGCGATACTCAGATGAACCAGTTATAAAACAAGGTTTTTTCGGACAAACAAGCAATATTCGAAAGAAATGTCATTTGAAATATATCAGCTAAGTCTACTCGGAGGACAATTGTTATAGATACAATGTAATACAATACATATGCTACGGCATTAGCTACACCTACAGTACGAGATATAATTAATAAAAACAGCAAGGGACTCCATTGAAATCGACTTTCTTCAAGAGAGCGTGTGTATGTGCCTATGCAAGTGTACGTGAGTGTTAGAGCATTATTGTAAGTTATGAATTAATTGTGGGGTAACGTTGTAACATAGTTTGGTATTTTGGCAAAGATTTCTTCTCATTTGTTATAATAACTGAAAAGAGAAAAATATATACAAATACAACCATTACAGTTGTTATCGCCACAGTAGGATAAACTAGAAGAGAGGGAGAAAGAGAGGGATAGAGAGAGAGAAAGGGAGACAGGAGAGAGCCAGAGTTTTAACAACGAACTTTGCTTAGGTGTTAAATGTGAAACAGATGGTCCTCCCCTCGGGCTGACTCCCTCCTTGTGGGGTTCAGAAGATAGTCTCTAGCCGTCCAGTGAGCTAACAAGTCAGGGAGCTAATAAGTCCTACATTAGACCCAAAGCACGTAAGTGTTTATATGGTTCATTACCCCACTCTACTCAAATAAAGAACAATCTAGTCCTACGGGCAAGGGTCTCATTATCCCACAGTCACTCATTGGGCGGTTACAACAATAAACGTTATCCAAGAATACATAAATATATTGTGAAAGGAATGACATGAACTTATTAAATATGAGATTATGAGATTGAAATATGAAAGATTAATTTCCTCGTCACAGTGCCGGATCGGACAGCTGCGATCGGACCATTACATATTGTAGGAATTGTGTCGTTATACAGTTGTTTCTTTGTCTCTGTCTCCCTCTCTGATTTTTTCAGTGGCTGACCTTTGTAATTACTACATTGAATCAGGGGTGCTTGAGGACATTCTTGCTGTTTATCCCAAATTTGCTAGCCCACACTGATTTGTTTTCAATTAGAATATGACGTCCAATGTATGTGAACCACTGACCTATATATACAGCAAATGAATATGATGTATTTCTTTCTTTCTTTGTGCACGAACCTCTGTCCTGCATGGCAGTGAACAGTGACATTACCCACACGAATCTGACCTCTCTCTCTCTCTCTCTCTCTCTCTCTCTCTCTCTCTCTCTCTCTCTCTATATATATATATATATATATATATATATATATATATATATATATATATATATATATTTCATGTAGATCCACAATGAAAACGTGGATAAGATAAATCTTGATAAAATCACACGGGAAAAGGGAAACAACGGAGCACCATAGCTTTCGTCTTTATTCAAGACATCTTCAGAGGCTTAATCCAATAATATACAGGTGACCGAGAAAAACCCAATTCTCGTGCAATTTCAGTAGTGAAAACCCAGCCTTTTTCATGCCGATTATTCTTCCACGTTCAGTGATTTTCTGCTCGTGGTATTCCACGTTGGCAGGGTCCTTCTACAATTGAGGGAGTGGAAGGGTAGTCAGCACTGACAACACCTCTGTCTCCCCCACCTTCCCGCCAATAACGTCAGCGTTATATTTATATTTATTATGCATTTATAAAAAAGTGAAAGAATAAATAAATAAATAAGATACAAATTTATAATACATCATACACATTTTTGGAAAAAAAATAATATATTTTTTTAAAGACACCAGACTAAACGTGACGTAATCGACACAAGTCAGAAACAAGGATTTTTTTTTTTGGGGGGGGGGGGGGGGCAAAGAGTCACTCAACGAAAGAAATGTCATTTGCTGCTTACAGTATTCATAGTCTTGGAATGACAATGATATTGCTAGATAATGGCTTGTAAGAGTATTAGGCATATGCTACAGTACTAATTCACACCATCAGACGGATGGTTAGTAAGATTAATTACCATCACCTTCAATTGAACAACGTCATTATTAAATACAGACACAGACTGACACACACACACACACTCCACATGAGCGTACACACACACTCCACTTGCGCACACGCACACACAGGTTAGTAAAACAGCAGTTTGTGTTGCAAGAAATCAGCGTCTTTAGAAAGAAGTTTTGTTTAGCATCGGTTTAGTACAACTGGATTAATTACCCGAAAGGGATTAAACGTTTGTAGACAATATTAGTATAAATTAATGATAAACAGGCAACCTCATAAACAGCCTGCACACAGCTGAGCCCGATGCATGATGTTCTTTAACATACTTACCGATTTTTAGTTATGTTTATTTATCTAAATATAAATTCTTAGGGTTGGCTCATTGCTCTATCCATTTTAAAATCAAATTAACAGAATATACTAGCAGAAAGGCATAATATAATGCGAAACAACAAACCCCAACCATTAATTAAGCAACGGGGAACTAAGTGACCAATCACCGATCACTTTTACATTCATTCATAGTTTTTACTACTTAGTATAGTAAAAAAACGGCCTTGAGTTGCCAGCTGTCTCCAGCAGTGTTCGAAGAATCTTGAACATGACTGTACTACAGACACAGTAATAAGCCTCAGATACTGTTGATAGTACAATATTATAGTGCACTTAAGCATTTACCGCGTCATCTACTGCAAATTAGAAAATATACGAGTCGTCAACAATCATGAAATAAATTATGTATTTTTACTTTTTGTGGTGACTTCCTATAAGAGGTGTTTCATTCGCCACGGTCACTAGCCAGGATCACTAGCTATGGTTACTAGCCACTGTCACTAACCACGATGTCACTCGGTACAGTCACTCATAACAGCCACGGTCACAACATCATTATGTCGATAATCTCACTCGTCTAACAGCATCATCTAAGAAAAAATCAACATAAGGATTAATATTATTCTTAATTATTTGATTGCATCAAATTTGTTTTAGTAATCTTTAGTTACTAATTAGAGCTGAATTGAGAAAGTTTTAACATTTTAATTCTGGTTTTAAGTCCGAAAACTTGATATTCGTGCGCCAGCTCTCACAAGTTTGTTCAACCTTCAACCCGAGCACACTATTAATCTTCAAATTTTTGTTTATTGTGACTATATTTGGGGGTTACATGCCACTACACTTCACGGCTAAGAGTTTTCTTATTATAGTGAACTATCGTCATAATTTTCACTTGTTTGTTGCAATATAAATTTAGTAATTGAAATATTTATATAATGTTCTGTCGGTGGACGCTAGCCATATTCATCTGAAGAACATAAGAACATAAGAAAATAAGGAGTCTGCAATAGGCCGGTTGGCCTGTGCATGGCAGCTCCTGTCGAGAGTTACTACCACTCTCTATCATCCATGAATTTCCATGAAGCCTCCTTTTAAAACTTTCCCAGCGTTCGAGCACTTACTACAAAGTTGCTACACTTGTTCCACTCGTTCACCACCCTATTTGTGAACCAGTTCCTTCCTATCTCTCTCCTAAACCTAAACTAATCCAATTTCAATCCACTGCTACGAGTCCTATCCAGCTCGGATATTATAAGAACTTTATCTATATCACCTTTATTGATTTCTTTCACCCACTTAAATACTTCAATCATATCTCCCCGCACTCTTCGTCCTTCTAGGCTCTAGGGAATGCAAGTTTAGTTTCTATAACCTATCTTGATATGGAAGGTTTCTAACTCCCAAAATCTTTTTCGTCATTCTTCGCTGCACCGACTCCAGTGAATTGATATCCATTCTATAATAAGGGCACCAGAACTGAACCACATAATCGAGGTGCTGCCTGACTAGCGCAAGATATAGTTGCAATAAGACCTCTGCACTCTTATTACTTACACTTCTAGATATAAAACCTAATACTCTGTTTGTCTTATTTCGAACATTAACGCACTGTTTTCTAGGCCGTAGGTCCGGGCTTACAAGTACCCCTAAGTCTCTTTCACAAGTCGACTTCTCTAGGTTGATGTTGTTAAGGCTGTATACATTGACAGTATTTGTTCTTCCAATATTAAAAATGCTGCACTTCATGGTGTTGAATTTCATTTGCCATTTTTCTGACCACTCCTGCAGTTTATTATAGTCCTCCTGTAGTGCATTTAAATCTTGCCCTGAATTAATCCGCTGCCCTATTTTAGTGTCATCCACGAACTTGCTTATGTCACTGCTGATCCTAGTATCTAGATCGTTTATGTAGATTATGAACAAGAGTGGGCCCAGTACTGACCCCTGGGGAACCTCACTGGTTACACAGCCCCACTCAGATTTAACACCATCTACGCTGACCCTCTGTGTTCTATCGGTTTCAGTTGTTTCTCTTAACATTGACAACACATCATACATACTGTATTTTGTTTCTCACTTTTGATTTTTTCTTTTTTTTCTTTATGGTTCTATATTATTATTATTATTATTATTATCATAATTATTTCATTATTTTATTTAATTTTTTTAATTTTCATTATAAATTTTATTTACTATGAATAATAATAATAATAACAATAATTATTATTATTATTATTATTATTATTATTATTATTATTATTATTATTGTTATTATTATTATTATTTTTAATATTATTATTATTATTATTATTGTTATTATTAATATTATTATTATTATTATTATTATTATTGTTATTATTTTTATTGTTATTATTAATATTATTATTATTATTATTATTATTATTATTATTATTATTGTTATTATTTTTATTATTATTATTAATATTATTATTATTATTATTATTATTATTATTATTATTATTATTATTATTATTAATATTATTATTATTATTATTATTAATATTATTATTATTATTATTATTGTTATTATTTTTATTATTATTATTAATATTATTATTATTATTATTATTATTATTATTATTATTATTATTATTATTATCTATATATATATAAAACAAAGAAGTATGTGTGTTTGTGTGTCCCTCACGAAAATCTCGGAACCTACTTTACCGATCTGTAGTGATGATGGATGGTGTTATATGTAGTGATGATGGATGGTGTTATATGCAGTGATGATGGATGGTGTCATATGCAGTGATGATGGATGGTGTCATATGTAGTGATGATGGATGATGCTATATGTAGTGATGATGGGTCGTGTTATATGTAGCGATGATGGATGATGTTATATGCAGTGATGATGGATGATGTTATATGTAGTGATGATGGATGTTGTTATATATATAGAGATGATGGATGGTGTTATATGTAGTGATGATGGATGATGTTATATGTAGTGATGATGGATGTTGTTATATGTAGTGATGATGGGTGGTGTTGTATGTAGTGATGATGGATGATGTTATACGTAGTGATGATGGATGTTGTTATATATATAGAGATGATGGATGGTGTTATATGTAGTGATGATGGATGATGTTATATGTAGTGATGATGGATGTTGTTATATGTAGTGATGATGGGTGGTGTTGTATGTAGTGATGATGGATGGTGTTATATGTAGTGATGATGGATGTTGTTATATGTAGTGATGAGTAGACAACAAAATAATAACAGTTCAATGCTAAAAAAATATACTTTGCTGTACCGTTGTAGTGGAACTTACATACACAGTTAATGAAATATTGATGGAAGAAGAAGTTTTGGGGAGTGAGCTGTGAGACAGTGTGGAGCTTCCCGGAGGGTGGCGTCCTACCTTGGCCTAGCGAATGAGCCGCTCGGGCCAAACTTGGCATGGATAGCAAGTGTTTCCTTGCTTCTCTCATGGACAGTTCTATGTTGGATGCTCCAGAATACTTGCTGCTAATGGCAAAACTAAAAATGTGGTTTACCCTAATGCACTACAGTGAGATAATGTGGAGTCTCCCGGAGGGTGGCGTCCTACCGTGTGTGTCCGCACGGGAATTCCGGAAACTACTTTACCTATATGTTATATGTATTGATGATGGATGATGTTATATGTAGTGATGATGGATGGTGTTATATGTAGTGACGATGGATGATGTTATATGTAGTGATGATGGGTGGTGTTATATGTAGCGATGATTAGACAATAAAATAATAACAGTTTAATGCAAATCAAATATACTTTTCTGTACCGTTGTAGTGAAAAACATGGTTGAACTTACATACACCGTTAATGAACTATTGATGGAAGAAGAAGTTTTGGGGGCTGAACAGTGAGACAATGTGGAGCCTCCCGGAGGGTGGCGTCCCACCATTGCCTAGGGGATGAGCGATTCTGCTAGTTATTATTATTATTATTATTATTATTATTATTATTATTATTATTATTATTATTATTATTATTATTATTACATTTTCTCCCCCGAGGCCCCGATGTGGGTCAGTGATGTGTGCCCGGGTGGGCTAATACCTGTAAGAAAAAATCACAATCATTCAACATCCTTTTCTGAAAATCTTAGTCGATATTTTATATTATTAAATCCTGTTTTTGCTTTGCCTACTCTTGCAATGATATCTTTCATACATCTACCATCACAGCTAATGTTACTTCCCAAATACACAAAATTTTCTTCTTCTTTAAGTTACCGGTTTCCTACCATAATACTTATACTGTATTGGGTTTATTCCCGGTTTAGAAACAACCATAAGCTTTCCCACTAAATTTTATTCTTTCAGTAACTTTATTGTATTTCAAATTATCAAAAGCTTTTTCAAAATCACTCAATTTGGAACTGTTGATGACGATGAACCAACAGGAACGCCTGAAAAAAGTCGTTTATTGCATCTATCCGTGGCTGTTCAAAGGCAAGAGATGAAGTTAATGAGAATGGATGTCCCAAACATTTCCTCATCAGGAGACTAATAATATGGAAGTAAACAGCTGGAAATGAGCTATGGGAAGTAGAGCCATTCAAACTTAATTTAGTGCCAAAAAGATGTTAAGTCCAGGTAATCGTTAATATTTGTATGCTATATAATCATTTTAACTCAAGTCAGCTAGTAAAAAGTGCACTCCAAGATGTTCAGCAAGTTATAAGGGTACCCTAACATCTGCCAATTGTCATATGTTGCAAGTAAGATGTGTTAATTGGTAGTGAATTTATCTTACGTTTTTACTGCATATTATGAATGTGATTTTTTTATACGATAAAAGATACAGTTTTTTTTAAGTATCCTGATAAAAAAATCGCTAATGTTATGTAGTTGAAAGGGACTGTGTGTGTATGTGTGTGTTTAGCGTTTGTGTGTATCTGTCATATATCTGTAACTGTCTGTCTTGCGTCTAGTATCTATACGAGTCTGTTTGGTATCTGTAAGTGTTTGCATAGCGCCTGCGTGTGTCTTTAGGGCGCCTGTCTGTCTGCCAAGTGCCGTGTGTATGTTTAGCGACTGAGTGTGCCTCTCTAGCGTCTGTCTGTCTAGCATCTGTGTGTGTTTGTCTAGCGTCTGTGTGTGTTTGTCTAGCGTCTGTGTGTTGTCCAGGGTGCGTTAATTCGGCCGCCCACACGCGCGACTTCCACAGCCTGGACCATCCACCGACAAGCTCAGGTCCTTCAGTGGTTAGGTTACGTTAGGTTAGGTGACAGATGGGGGGGGGGGTTGCGGAGTGACTTGGGAAGGGAAGGGAAGGAAAGAAGGAAGGAAGGAAGGCAGGAAGGAAGGAGGGATAGAGACAGATAAAAAAGGGGAAAGAGATGGGGGGGAGGGAGGAAGTAGGCAGACAAGCAAGGAGGAAGGAAGCGAAAGAGGGAGGGAGCGTGTGGATGATGAATGTGTGGTGTGGATGGCGAGTATGTAGCATGGATGACGAGTGCGTAGTGTGTGGATGACGAGTGTGTAGTGCGTGGATGACGGATGTGTAATGTGTGGATGACGAATGCGTAGTGTGTGGATGGCGAGTGTGTAGTGTGTGTGGATGTTGAGTGTGTAGTGTGTGGATGGTGAGTGTGTAGTAGTGTGTGTGGATGATGAGTGTGTAGTGTGTGGATGACGGGTGTGTAATGTGTGGATGATGAGTGTGTAGTGTGGATTACGGATGTGCAGTGTGTGGATGATGAGTGTGTAGTGTGTGGATGGCGAGTGTGTAGTATGTGTGGATGATGAATGTGTAGTGTGTGGATGACGGGTGTGTAATGTGTGGATGATGAGTATGTAGTGTGTGGATGACGAATGCGTCGTGTGTTGATGCCGAGTGTGTAGTGTGTGGATGACGAGTGTGTAGTGTGTGGATGATAAATGTGCAGTGTGTGAATGACGAGTGTGTAGTGTGTGGATGACGAGTGTGTAGTGTGTGGATGGTGAATGATAAGTGTGTAGTGTGTGGAAGGCGAGTGTGTAGTGTGTGGTTGACGAGTGTGTAGTGTGTGGATGACGAAATGTGCAGTGTGTGGATGACGAGTGTTAGTATGTGGATGACGGGTGTGCAGTGTAGTTTTTGGATGATGGATGTATAGTGTAGTGTATGGATGTGTAGCATAGTGTGTGGCTGATGGAAGTATAATGCAGTGTGTGGATTGTGTGGATGGTGAATGTGTAGTGTTGGGTGTGGATGATGTATGTGTAGTGTATGTGTGGATGATGGATGTGTAGTGTAATGTTTGTGTGTAGATGATATAGTGTAGTAGGGTGTGTCATAGGAGGGAAGATCAGCTAAAACTAATGGCCCATCACTTTTTTGGTAGATTTTAGTGTGTATAAACAGAAAATAATTTCAGTTTCAATATTTTGCAACCTTTTGCTAGGTAAATTTTAGCGTGAAATTTATCGAAAATCTAACGTACAGCTGCATTAGTGCATTACAATTAAATAGTGAACATTGCTTTCTGACTTCATTCTTTAACAACCCAACTAACAATATTTTTTTCTGTTTCAGATTCTGATGCATTTATAAGTTGATAATATTTGCGATGGCTGCTTGTGTCAGGACGAGGAACCAAAAATCCAGCCATCTCAGTCACTATATTGGGTCTGGGAGAGAGCTCCTGAAGTCGGAGTTGCCTACATTGAGAGATGCTTTGAGATACGGTGTTTTAATCAGGCAAATCAGTGAAAAGAACCAAAGAACTTACACAAACAAAGACATTGCCAGTGATATGACCAAAGCTGTCTTGGCACAGTACAGTCATAACAAGTCAGAAGAAGATTAGTGAGAGACTACTAGCCAGTTGGAAAAAGGCAGGAGATATCTCTCTTGGGAGAGGAAAACTTGCAGTTAAGGACAGCTTTGCCAAGCAACTGGACCAGTTATTTGACATAATTACTTGCAAGTGCCCTATTGTCTTTGTCCTGAGTTTGGATGCGATCGTGACTGTAAATCCGAGGCCCACATCTCCTGTATTTGCAAGCGTGAACTGAAGATTCCTGTGATCGAACTGGCATTTGTCAAAGCACAGAGAGAGAAGACTGGCAGTATAGGGGCTCTCATGATTTCTAGCCAAGATATTCCGGAATCCAAGAGACAGGAGGCTGCCACAGAGAGACAGAAGAGGAGAAGAGTTGCCGAGGAAAAGAGACTTGAGAAGGCCCAGGGTGAGGTAAAAAAGGCCAATGATTGGAGTCAAGCTGATTCAGAGTTTAATGACTTCCCCATGGCTGATCCGAGTGCTGACCAGGAGAATGGTGACTTTGTCCCTAACCCAGAAAATAATGATCCCAAACCTTCCAGGCATAACATTCGAAATAGGAAAGATATCCCGAGCATAGCTCTGGCTAGCATGCGACACCACACTGGTCTCAGAGAAACTGCAGAGATAGCAACAGCTGCCTGGATTGACGGTGGTTTGATAACACCTGATGATGTTCACCTGGTGATAGATCATAACAAAGTAAGGAGAGCTCAGGAGAAACTTGTCAGTAACCTAGAAGAGGAGTTTGATAAGGGGATAAGAGAAAATGGAATCAATTGTTTGTTCTTTGATGGGAGAAGGGATGACACTAAAGTGTTCATGAAAGTTGGAGATTCTGACAAGTTGTTCCCTGCCATGGTGAAGGAGGAACACTACTCCTGCTGCAGTGAACCAGGAGGGAAGTATTTGTGGCATTTCACTCCAGAGAAAGATGACATCAGGAAACCAGCTGAGATAGTGGCAGATAACATTGTGAACTGGCTCAGAGAGAGGAACGTAGACCAGACCCTGCAGGCCATTGGAGGGGACAGCACCAACACGAACACAGGGTGGCAAGGGGGGGTCATACAGTGGATAGAGCGGAAGATTGGGAGGAAGCTGGTCTGGATTGTTTGTGAACTCCACACCAACGAGTTGCCACTCAGACATCTGATCCAGGAGCTGGATGGCAAGACTCTTTCAAACAACAGATGGTCTGGTCCTCTTGGCAAGATGCTGGACTCTGCCACTGAGTTAGAAATAAATCCGAGCTTTGAAAAAATCACAGTTGGCCCTCCACTCGTTGAGCTTGCACATACTGTCATTGACGACCTGAGTACTGACCAGTACTATGGTTACATGATTTGCAGTGCCATCAAAACTGGGGTCATGCCTAATAGACTTGCTTACCTGCAGATAGGTCCAGTCTCACATTCTAGGTGGCTCACAACGGCTCTCAGGTTCTGCAGAATTTGGGTCGCTCATCATAAACTGAAAGGGAACCAGCTTCACAACCTGAGACTTATTGTCCAATTCATCGTGAGTGTCTACTTGCCAAATTGGTTCAACACCAAGGTCAAGTCATCGTTCTCCGAAGGTCCGAGGCATGTTCTCTTCCAGCTTGAGCTCCTGAGGAGTCAGCCAAGGAAGGTTGTTCAGATTGTGGAGCAGACTGTGAGGAGATCTTCCTGGTATGCTCATCCCGAGGCAGTTCTGCAGACAATGCTCTGCAGTAAGGATGAGGAGGAGAGAAGAGTGGCAGTCAAAAAGATCTTGGATATGAGACTTATGAGAGGATCTGGGCATGACGAATCAGTTGGTGACGATTCCTTCAGGGTCAGGAAGACTCCTGAAGTCAATCTAGGTGCCAAGACCCTCACTGATCTCATAGATCTGGATAACATCCAGGCTGGCAGTGAGCCCCCTCTTACCTGCAGCCTCACCAATGTTCAAGTCAGAACTTTCCTGGACAACCCCATGCATGTCCCTGCCTGGCCCTCGCACACCCAGAGTATAGAGCGTTGTGTACAGCAAGTGAGCGAGGCCAGCAGTCACGTGTACAGCCAGGAGAGGAGGGAAGGCTACATCCGAGCTCAGGTGGTCAGCAGGGAGGTGATGAGTAGAAACAGAAGCAAGAAAGACATGTTCTCTATGGTGTGCAGCAACACCGGGTCGTAGTAGTAAAACCGGTTTTTGTATTTGATGATTTTGTTTTCTATAGGAATATTAAATTTAATAAATGTGTCAAGATCATTCATTTCACTATTCTGGATCATTTTCATCCTAATAAATTAACCTGATACATTTACTTTACTTTAAATAAGCTATTTAGTGGTGTTGATAAAAGGGTGGGAATACTGAATTTTCATAAGATTTCAAGTTAAAATTTACCTAGGAAAAAATGAAAACTTTTCAAATCTGAAGATATCACATGATTCTGCACATAGAACTACATCATTAATACCATGGGCCGATTTTTCAAACTAAAAAAAAAAAAATTCGCCTCCGTATGACACACCCTAATAGTGTAGTTTAGTGGGTGTGGATGATGGATGTGTAATTGTGTAGTGTACTGTGTGTGGATGATGTATGAGTAGTGTAATGTGTGGATAATGGATGTGTAGTGTAGTGTGCGGGTGATAGCTGTGTAGTATAGTGTGAGGATGATGGATGTGTAGTGTAATGTTTTGTGTGTAGATGATATAGTGTAGTTTAGTGGGTGTGGATGATGGCTGTGTAGTGTAGTGTGTGTGGATGATGGATGTGTAGTGTAGTGTGTGAATGATGGATGTGTAGTGTAGTGTGTGGATGATGGATGTGTAGTGTAGTGTGTGCATGATGAATGTGTAGTGCAGTGTGTGGATGATGGATGCGTTGTGTAGTGTGTGTGTGGATGATGGATGTGTAGTGTAGTGTGTAGATGATGGATGTGTAGTGTGTGCATGATGGATGTGTAGTGTAGTGTGGATGATGGATATGCAATGTAGTGTGGATGATGGATGTGTAGTGTAGTGTGTGTGTGTAATGATTGTTTATCAGACCATAGTTTAAAGCTCAGAAAGAACAGCACATACAACAGGAAGTAGATGAGCAGGTGTCACCCACATCGGTTGACCATGTAAAGGAAACTACACCTGCAAGACAACCCAGATGGTAATAATTAGGAAGCATTACCGACCGGCAACATAACCACGCACCTGGGCAAACACAGCTGTCCAGACCTGACCCTATAGAGGTCACAGTCACATTGACCAAGAGTTCTCACCGCCTCGTCATAGTGGAGTGGCATAGCTACAATTTTCATAACAATTGTACATTTAATGATGAAAGCACCAAATTTGGCACAGCGATGGAGTAATGGTATATGAACATTTTCAGATATGGAACCATGCGATACTGGATTTGAGTGGCCGCTATAAATTAGGGGCGGATCTTGGAAAAAAATTCAGGTTTCACCACATTACTGTCTTAGTCCTGTGAGACCGTCTAATACTGCGAAGCATAGGGAAATAATAGGCTATAGGAAGAAAGAAATGGTCAAACCCAGTAACCACCTTGGACCAACCGTTGTTTGCAATAGCCAAACAGATTCAGTGGAATTGGCCCGAAAATTACGGCGAAGAGAAATTTATTATGATTCTGGGTGGTCTCCACGTTGAAATGGCGGCTCTGAGGATGGCAGGCAGTTGGTTGCAGGGTAGCGGGTGGGCAGAAACCCTGGTGCGAGCCAATATTGCCAGCCCAGGAACTGCGGACTCTTTCCTAAAGGCTGCTCACGTCACACGCACCAGGCGAGGCCATCAGACAACAGCAGCAACCCTGAACATCCTACAGCACAAGGATTATGGCAAATACACTGAAGATGCCCAAAGTGATGGTCATGAGCCCCTAGAGTTTGGTGTCTGGTGTCAGCAAAGGGCTGAATGTTGTCCCCAGTTTCAGTACTGGGCAACCACCCTCAACCTAGAGCTAAGTATCTTTATGTTTGTTAGATCACTACGAGAATCAAACTTCTCGCTATACATGGATGCTCTAGCTGAAGTGTGTCAGTGGTTCTTCGCCTTGGATCATACTCATTATTCTCGGTGGGTTCCAGTCCACCTGAAGGACATAACAGAGCTCTCAGACAATATAAGGACATAAGAACATAAGAAAATAAGGAGTCTGCAATAGGCCGGTTGGCCTGTGCATGGCAGCTCCTGTCGAGAGTTACTACCACTCTCTATCATCCATGAATCTATCTAGCCTCCTTTTGAAACTTTCCAGAGTTCCAGCACTTACTACAAAGTTGCTAAGCTTGTTCCACTCGTCCACCACCCTATTTATGAACCAGTTTCTTCTTATCTCCCTCCAAGCATCCTGATGTGGCTGCAAAGTATCAAGCTGGACATTTCACTGAAAAAAAGACAGCCCGCCGTTTTTCTGCAATGGCACTAGACCAGGCCCATGAGCAGAACAATGCCTGCATCAAAGGTGATGGTGATGCAGTCGGTTTGACTGGAAACCCGAGTGCACTTCGATGGTGGATGGTTGCAGGTCCAGAAGTAGCACGGGTCATTGCTGAATTTGAATCATCGCAGAAAGCTGAGCAAACCAAGGCTAACTTCCACCATCATGAGCAAACCAACATGACACAGGACAAGTTTCTTCAGGATGTGAAAGCACTTACACTTGTCATGGAAGAAATGGGAAACCCATTTGAAGAAGAAAGTGCTGCCCAAATGGTTCTTCATTCAAAGGAAATCTTGTGTCCAGAAGCCGTGAAGAGTGTGCAAAATGTTGTCAAGCTTGGGCGAGGACAATTCCATTCATATGTAAAAGAACGCCTTGAAGACAAGTCTAAGCCTATTGGTGACACTATTAAGCTCAACAAGCTAACACTATTCAGTTCTATGAAATCGAAGTCTCCAACTAGGAGTAAGCAGCAACTAGCCTTCACAAAAGACGACCGTGGACTCTTCTCCAGGCTCTACATAGCCTGTAAAACAAGAGAGGGTGATTTGGACGAATTCTTCAAGCATGAAAACCGGGCCTATCCACCAGCACTCTCCAGTAATGGGAAACTATGCTTCAGCAAGAAGGCCGACTTACTCACACCCCTTGAACAACTTGCTGACAAGATCACTGACGCTCCACATGTCACCTCAATTATATTCGATGGACCTGCCGTTGTGGAAATGTTGAAGCCAGGAGGCAGTAGGACATTTCAAGAATACAGCACAGCTCTATTCATTCCCTATATTGAATCACAGCTCGAATATCGATCTCGACTTGACCTGGTATGGGATTGCTATCTGAAATCTGGGAGCCTAAAAGTAACAGTAAGATGTAACCGTGGCAAGGGCATTCGAAGACGCGTCACTGCCTCTGGTCCTCTACCTAGCAACTGGCAAAACTTTCTCCGCAACAGTGACAACAAAGAGGAACTCTTCAGTTTCCTGTCAGAACAGGTTATGCAGTTGGTTGTCAAAGAAAGTAAACAGCTGGTTGTCATAGACAAGAAACAGGTACTCACTGTTCCACCCCGGAAGGACACTGCCAACTTGGCACCATGCATGCAACCACGAAGAGGCCGACACTAGGATGATGGTATATGCAGCTGATGCCTTGGAATGTGGTCATCGGCGAATACTCATTCTTACCGTCGATACAGATGTTGTCATCCTTGCAGTTGCTCTAGCGAATGAACGGAGTGAGGTACTAGATTTAAATATGGCTTACTTTTGGCACAGGAAAGAATCGACGTTACATAGCAGCTCATCAGTTTGCAAAGGCCCTGGGACCTGAGAAGTCGAGAGCTCTTCCAGTGTTTCATGCAATAACGGGCAGCGACACGGTATCTGCCTTTACAGGTCATAGCAAGAAGGCAGCCTGGGCCACATGGAATGCATTTCCGGAAGTGACAACCGCCTTCCTCAGTCTGGCTTCCACCCCACGTGAGCTGCCTGATGATGTCCTGTCGACACTGAAGAGATTCCTCGTGCTGCTGTATGACCCTACGAGCACATGCTGTGACGTGAACGTGCTGAGAAAGAAACTGTTTTCAAGAAAATCAAGATCACTGGTGCATCTCCCACCAAAACGAGCAGATCTGGAGCAGCACATAAAGAGAGCTGCTTATCAGGCTGGACATATCTAGGGACAGGCCGCAATAGCGTTTGTCAGTCTGCCATCACCATGTGACTGGGGTTGGATGAAGTCGGGTGATGAGGTGGAACCACTATGGACCACACTCTCTTGAAGTGTCAAAGTCATGCCACGGGCTCATCTCTTGAGGTTGCAGAAAACACTGCAGTGGCAAGTGTAGGTGCAATAAAGCTGCACTTAAATGCGCTGGACTTTGTGCATGTGAAGGTGGCTGTTAAGGCCAAATATCTACAGAGATTCGGCCTCAATAGCCGAATGTTCAGAAAATTTGTTTAAGTTTGGGAGTTCGGAAAATTTGTATGTTAATTTTCCAGTGTAATGCTTTTACTTGTCTTTTTCATTGTAATAAACTACGAAAACTATCACAAATGAATTTCGGAACCCGGATTATGTATATTGATGCATTGGAATGATATATGCAACCATAAAAACAGAAATACATAGTTTAGCGTTTCCTGAACGGCGGCTATCTTGAAATTCAATATGGCGCCCACAGAGGTTGAGTTTCTAGTGGTTCCTTATCTGAAAATATTCACCATGTATTACTCTATATCTGTGCCAAAGTTAATGCTTTCATCATAAAATGCACAATTGTTTGGCTATGCAGCTGTACTATCAGTAGCTAACCTGGCGACATGATCGTGTTACTCAAAAAGCTACCCTCCAACCAGTACACCTGTCACCTGGCCAGACACACCCAGATTAGTGACAACATATTTGGCTCGTGACCGCCAATGTAAGAGCCTGCTAGACACAAATGCCGTTTCTCACAGCCTCAAACATAATTACTGTAATCTTCCTTCAGCCATAGGATATGAGATCTTGGGTATAATCTCAAGTGAAATTTGACACCATTTTTGTGCTTAAGATTCAACGAGAGAGTTAGTTATGTCTTCACAGCTACGGTTTAGGTAGAAAATTCACCTAAGAAAACTCGTGGGATCAAAGTGGTGGGTTATTATGCCTGAGAGGTGAGGGAAAAGGGGTGAGGAGTGAGGGATGGGCTGGGGTGAGCAGTGAGGGAGGGTAGGGTGAGAAGTGAGGGAGGGTAGGGTGAGGAGTGAGGGAGGGTAGAAGTGGGATGGTGGGGGAGGAGTGAAGAGAGAGTAGGGTGAGAGGTGAAGGGATGAGAAGTGAGTGCAGGTGGTTTGAGGGGGTGAGTGGTAATGGTTTTATTGTGGCAAGAGGAGGAGGAGGAGGGGGAGGAGGAGGTTGAGGAGGAGGAGAAAAAAGTGGTAAGAAGGGAAAGTGGCTATTGTGGTAGAGAGGAGACGCTTTGGAAGGAGGAGGAAGAGGAGAAGAGGAAATAGTAAGATAAAGGAAGTTGAAGAAGAGGAGGAAAAAAAACAATAGAGGGGGGGGGGGTAGGGTGTTTGTGATGCTGTGGTTCAATAATAACATTGATCTACTTGGATGACGAGGCTGGCAGGGGTGTAGGTGGTGACCATGAGTATTGAGGTAAATGGTGAGTGATAAAGATGGTGAGTGATGAGGAAGGTGGTGAGCGGTGAGGAAGATGGTAAGTGATGAGGAAGGTGGTGAGCGATGTTGAAGATGGTGACTGATGAGGAAGGTGGTGAGCGGTGTTGAAGATGGTGAGTGATGAGGAAGGTGGTGAGCAGTGTTGAAGATGGTGAGTGATGAGGAAGGTGGTGAGTGGTGTTGAAGATGGTGAGTGATGAGGAAGGTGGTGAGCAGTGTTGAAGATGGTGAGTGATGAGGAAGGTGGTGATTGGTGTTGAAGATGGCGAGTGATGAGGAAGGTGGTTAGTGATGAGGAAGGTGGTGAGCGGTGAGGAAGATGGTGAGTGGTGAGGAAGATGGTGAGTGATGAGGAAGGTGGTGAGCAGCGTTGAAGATGGTGAGTGATGAGGAAGGTGGTGAGCGGTGAGGAAGATGGTGAGTGGTGAGAAAGATGGTGAGTGGTGAGGAAGATGGTTAGTGATGAGGAAGGTGGTGAGCAGTGTTGAAGATGGTGAGTGATGAGGAAGGTGGTGAGTGGTGTTGAAGATGGTGAGTGATGAGAAAGATGGTTTGTGATGAGGAAGATGGTGAGTGGTGAGAAAGATGGTGAGTGGTGAGGAAGATGGTGAGTGATGAGGAATATGGTGAGCAGTGTTGAAGATGGTGAGTGATAAGGAAGGTGGTGAGCGGTGAGGAAGATGGTGAGTGGTGAGAAAGATGGTGAGTGGTGAGGAAGGTGGTGAGTGGTGTTGAAGATGGTGAGTGATGAGGAAGGTGGTGAGTGGTGAGGAAGGTGGTGAGCGGTGAGGAAGATGGTGAGTGGTGAGAAAGATGGTGAGTGGTGAGGAAGATGGTGAGTGATGAGGAAGGTGGTGAGTGGTGTTGAAGATGGTGAGTGATGAGGAAGGTGGTGAGCAGTGTTGAAGATGGTGAGTGATGAGGAAGGTGGTGAGTGGTGAGGAAGATGGTGAGTGGTGAGGAAGATGGTGAGTGATGAGGAAGGTGGTGAGTGGTGTTGAAGATGGTGAGTGATGAGAAAGATGGTTAGTGATGAGGAAGGTGGTGAGCAGTGTTGAAGATGGTGAGTGATGAGGAAGGTGGTGAGTGGTGTTGAAGATGGTGAGTGATGAGGAAGATGGTTAGTGATGAGGAAGGTGGTGAGCAGTGTTGAAGATGGTGAGTGATGAGGAAGGTGGTGAGTGGTGTTGAAGATGGTGAGTGATGAGAAAGATGGTTAGTGATGAGGAAGGTGGTGAGCAGTGTTGAAGATGGTGAGTGATGAGGAAGGTGGTGAGCAGTGTTGAAGATGGTGAGTGATGAGGAAGATGGTGAGTGTGAGGAAGATGGTGAGTGGTGAGGAAGGTGGTGAGCAGTGTTGAAGATGGTGAGTGATGAGGAAGATGGTGAGTGGTGAGGAAGATGGTGAGTGGTGAGGAAGATGGTTAGTGATGAGGAAGATGGTGAGCGGTGAGGAAGACAGAGGTAAATGAGTCATTCAGGTGAACCAATTGACGTCATTCTCGTGGTCTATATTTGTAATATGTGTGCATTAGCCCCTATCTCATGGCAATAACAATTATATAAATTTAGGTTATTACATTTAGTTTATATAATCCAATCGCCCTACTGTAATTTTCCATAAGCTGTGAGGTGCCATGTGCTGTACACGTGAGGGGAAATTCCTCTATCAGTAAGCCGACCTTGAGAATGTAGGGTTAGCCCAACCTCTCCCTCACAGGCACCAGTCGTCACAAGGAAGAGTCCTGACTCTAGGCTCATGAGAATCGGACAGGTGACCTGACTCAGTCAAGCTGAGCCCTTGTCCTTATCTAACGCTCACAGCTTACAGTGTTAATTACGGTGCATCTACTAATAGACTGTGACCAATATAGTTTAATCAATAAATGGAGAAAAGAGCATTTTGTGTTTGTAACTTAACCTCTCAACTTATTTATATATAAGCCAAGTTAAGGGAACTCTACCCAAAGCTTCTATACCCTTTAGAGGTCAGCTGTACATAATATTCTGGGTAATGCCAGACGATTTCATTCAGCTGAGAGAAACCCCTAACCAGCATAGGGTTAATCTGATGTAAATATGCTTTATGTTTTTTTTTTGACAAAACAACAAAGATAATGTACACGTCACATCTCTGATGTCCCACTGTAAGAGAAGATAAAACATCACATACTTGCTGCCTGCACTGGAATTTCAGTGTCATGATTTATGTACTATAACAGAATGTCTTCAGTTCTGCGTCATGTATCTCCTGCAGCTACATCAGACTTTACCAATGGGTCATATTTAGGCACGTTAAGTCTCCTGTTTCTCTTATCCCAATAATATCAAATAAAAATTACTTCTCAACATCTACAGTAAGTCGGTCACGTGAACACTAGCAGGAAGGACCGCCCTGGTCTTACACCCACGAATATTTTTACTTAACATTATTGGTATATTTATTTATGTTTCCGTGTGGACTCCGGTCTATGTTTTGTTGTGGTGACCCGTGTGTATATCACCACACAACCGAACATTAAAGATTTACGACCAGTGTCCTCCACACAGAGGCCGCCACCCAGGGGAACATATCTTACTCCCTCGTGCACGGCGACCTTTTCCTCTTTTTTATTATGGCAATATTTCTATCAGAAAAGAGAATCCTTGTGTGTTTTTTCTTTTACTGGGATTAGCCCACCCGGGCACAGGTCACTGACCCACATCAGGGCCTGGGGGGGGAGAAAATATAATAATAATAATAATAATAATAATAATAATAATAATAATAATAATGATAATAATAATAATAACCATAAATAAATAAAAAATGAAAAATAAATCAAGAGTGAGAAACGATAACAGTATGTAAGTTGTGTTGTCCAAATAAGAGAAACAATTGAGACCCTGCAATTGTGTGTAAATGAGGCACAAAGTCAGATCAGCAACCTGGGACTTGGTCACAATTTTTGTGATGCCATATGGTAGCAAGGTCTACCATTAGACAACACATTAAGCTTCCAATATCTTCCAAGGCGGTAGTACCTCCCTGTTGTTTAACACACAATCTTGATCCTGGGGCTGCTACACTCTCGTAAGGAGTCCAGGAAGATCCACATCATAACACGCTATAATTAGTGGTGATTATACAGTGTACTGTACTATACCATTCTTGAGATATAGTAATAGTGGAGTAGCTAGTTGAAGAAAAACAGCATACCGTTTTCTTCTCCCAGGTGACAGGTGTCTACAGCAACGTGTACACAAACATAAATATAGAATTTACGAAAGACTGGCTCATGAAATATGCAAGGAATGGTGCATGTTTATATATATATATATAAATATATATATATATATATATATATATATATATATATATATATATATATATATATATATAATCACAAGGGAAAATGGAAACAACGGAGCTCCGTTGTTTCCATTTTCCCGTGTGATTTTATCAAGATTTATCTTATCCACGTTTTCATTGTGGATTTACATGATATATATATACATATATATATATATATATATATATATATATATATATATATATATTTATATATATATTTCATTAGCCCAATAAAGCAAGCGGACTTCTACATATAATCAACACCTCACCCCGCCAGGATTCGAACCCATGGCCCACGACTGTGACCGGGGAATGCTTCCTCTAGACCACCAGGATCTTTGTATTTCGAAGCAGTATTTGGTAAAACGTTACTCTGACCACCTAAGTGATACGGGTAGTCCCCATTAGAGGTTCACTGCGCCATAAGCTCATTGAACAGGCTTTGTGTGAAGTATAACAGAGTGTAGGACTGCTTTTAGTATCCTGGTGGTCTAGAGGTAGCGTTCCTCGGTCACAGTCGTGAGCCGTGGGTTCGAATCCTGGCGGGGTGAGGTGTTTATCAGCATATACCTAGATCACGCGCACCTACAGTGATTTACTTGCATATATATATATATATATATATAATTTTCATGTAGATCCACAATGAAAACGTGGATAAGATAAATCTTGATAAAATCACATGGGAAAAGGGAAACAACGGAGCACCTTAGCTTTCGTCTTTATTCAAGACATCTTCAGTTGCCTCTGAAGATGTCTTGAATAAAGACGAAAGCTAAGGTGCTCCGTTGTTTCCCTTTTGTAGTGTGATTTTATCAAGATATATATATATATATATATTTATATATATATTATATACAACAAAGAAGTATGTCTGTGTGTGTGTTTGCTTGTGTGTCCGCACGAGAATCTCGGAAACTACTTTACCGATCTGTAGTGATGATTGACGGTGTTACATGTAGTGATGATGGATGCTGTTATATGTAGTGTCATGTGCCTGTAACTCTTAGAAACACTCATGTCGTGTGGTATCTGTTTACGCCTCCACTCCACACAAGCTATTAATAACTTGCTATTTTTACTATTATCTTATTGTTTTTCTTAGTTACTTAGGTTAATTATATATCTATGTATGTCATTAATATGCATCATTTGTGTTACTCTGTTAAGTCAAACCAAGAGTAGTATTAATTAGTTATAAGACTATTTGGCAACTGTCCTGGGTCACGGAAGCTAAGACGCTTCTCACTCACATGCTGTGTGGCCAGAGACTCTCTCTCTAGTAAAACCGTGGTATATGCAGGACGTGTCCACACTTACTCTAGCCTCGACACTTGCCCAGTACAGATGTGCCTTGTTCAGTCATCTACAATACCCTAGTGGTACCTGGTATTTAGTGGCACGTTAACTTAGGCCTAGGAAGGGATCCTGGGTGTTAAGGAATCTCCTATTTGGTAGGAAATAACCATTTGGTTGTGATTGCTGTGTATATATTGTAATGTCTGTGTTTAATATAGTTAATGTTAAGTAGTATTCATTTGATTTAACTCCTTAACGGTATATTTTCACCCTTTCGGCATCACTCTTATTTTAATATACAATCACTTATTCCCTTAAATTCCATGGTTGCTAGACAGTACTCTTTTAAGAACATAAATTGAATTATTTAATTATCATCCGATTTGTGACTCACTTACTCCAACTTATTCTTATTATTCAAGTACATTCAGTTGAGTCGGTTTTTGTGGGGATAATTATTACCGTGTTCCCTGTTTGTTCCTTTATTTGATGATAACTTGGGGTAGGTTTCACTCCCCAGGTATAAAGGATATTGGGATCACGACAGTAGTGATAATGGGTGGTGTTATATGTAGTTATGATGGATGGTGTTATATGTAGTGATGCTGGATGGTGTTATATGTAGTGATGATGGATGGTGTTATATGTAGTGATGATGGATGGTGTTATATGTAGTGATGGTGGATGATGTTATATGTAGTGATGATGGGTGGTGTTATATGTAGTGATGATGGATGGTGGTATATTTGTGATGATGGATGGTGTTATATGTAGTGATGATGGATGATGTTATATGTAGTGATGATAGGTGGTCTTATATGTAGTAATGATGGATGGTGTTATATGTAGTGATGATGGATGGTGTTATATGTAGTGACGATGGATGATGTTATATGTAGCGATAATGGATGGTGTTATATGTAGTGATGCTGGGTGGTGTTATATGTAGTGATGATGGATGGTGTTGTATGTAATGATGATGGATGGTGTTATGTGCAGTGATTATGGATGATGTTATATGTAGTGATGATTAGACAATAAAATAATAACAGTTTAATGCTAAGAAAATATACTTTGCTGTACTGTTGTAGTGAAAAACATGGTGGAACTTACATACACCGTTAATGAACTATTGATAGACGAAGACGTGTTGGGGACTGAACATTGAGACAGTGTGGAGCCTCCCGGAGGGTGGCATCCTACCATGGCCTAGCGGATGAGCCGCCCGGAGCGAACAGTGGACAGTCGGTCACAGGAAACAAATCAGGAAAGGGAATTCCGTCTTAATGCTAACAGAAAGCGAACAGCGGACATTCGGTTACAGGAAACAGATCAGGAAAGGGAATCCTATCTTAATGTTAACAGAAAGCAAACAGAGGACAGTCGGTCACAGTAAACAGATCAGGAAAGGGAATCCCGTCTTAATGCTCAGAGAGAGCGAACAGCGGACAGTCGGTCACTGGAAACGATCAGGAAAGGGAATCCCATCTTAATGCTGACAGATAACAAACAGCAGAAAGGCCTTCTCTAGAAAATGATCAAGCGCATGAAATTCGTTTGAATGCTAATAGACAGAGAGCTGCGGGATCCAGAATTCTAAGAAAGAATACACAGTGGCATCCACTTGCAAGAGCAGCATTTAACTATGACAATGAGATAGAATACGAAAAGTCTCCCTCTGTGCAATGTGAACACTGCGGTGCAAAGAAGTATAAAGGAGAATCAGCTGGACTGTGCTGCTCTCATGGGAAAGTACGACAGCCAAATTTGGAAAAAACCACCACAACCATTGAAAACTCTCATGCTGGGAACAACACCAGAGTCAAAACACTTCTTGGAAAATATACTGAAGTACAATTCATGCTTCCAGATGACATCCTTTGGAGCTAACAGAGTAGTTCGTGAGTATATATATATATATATATATATATATATATATATATATATATATATATATATATATATATATATATATATATATATATATATATATATACTATTAACGCAGAAGTTCCCTAAGTCAGTGAGGACAAGTATGAGGGCAGAGTTGTCTGAGGAACAAATAAGTCAGGAATAAAGGCTGTTAACGGGCTACTGCCGCCCAACGGAAATTTGTCCAGCTGATATTTTGTTGGGATAAAATTTTTATGTGGAAGGATTTATTTTGTTGGAGAGTAAGATGAAGGGTGACGGTTTCCACCACACCAGCACTCTGCCACTCCTAACTCCACACTCCCAAAGCTTCATGCATTAATATATCTCTAACTCAATATAAGTCAGGGAATCTGGTGTAGTTTCAATGTCTGCGTCTGCCGTGGCTGGTGGGAAGTGGTGGGCTCTATTGATGGTTGTGGTGGGTCATGCTGATGGTGGTGGTGGGTCCTATTGATGGTGGTGGTGGGTCATGATGAAGGTAGTGGTGGGTCCTGTTGATGGTGGTGGGTCATGCTGATTGTGGTGGTGGTGGGTCCTGCTAATGGTGGTGGGTCCTGTTTATGGTGGTGGGTCCTGTTGATGGTGGTGGGTGCTGTTGATGGTGTTGGGTGCTGTTGATGGCAGTGTTGTGCCTTCTGGTGATGGTGGTGGTGGGTCCTGCTGATGGTGGTGGGTCCTGCTGATGGTTGTGGTTGTGGGTCCTGCTGATGGTTGTGGGTCCTGCTCATGGTTTTGTGTCCTGCTGATGGTGGTGGATCCTGTTGATGGTGGTGGGTCCTGCTGATGGTGGTGGGTCCTGCTGATGGTGGTGGGTCCTGCTGATGGTGGTGGGTCCTGCTGATGGTTGTGGGTCCTGCTGATGGTGGTGGTGGTGGGTCCTGCTGATGGTTGTGGGTCCTGTTGATGATTGTGGGTCCTGCTGATGGTGGTGGATCCTGTTGATGGTGGTGGGTCCTGTTGATGATTGTGGGTCCTGCTGATGGTGGTGGTGGTGGGTCCTGCTGATGGTTGTGGGTCCTGTTGATGATTGTGGGTCCTGTTGATGGTGGTGGTGGTGGGTCCTGCTGATGGTTGTGGGTCCTGTTGATGATTGTGGGTCCTGTTGATAGTTGTGGGTCCTGTTGATGGTGGTGGGTCCTGTTGATGATTGTGGGTCCTGCTGGTGGTGGTGGTGGTGGGTCCTGCTAATGGTTGTGGGTCCTGCTGATGGTTGTGGGTCCTGTTGATGGCTGTGGGTCCTGCTGATGGTTGTGGGTCCTGCTGATGGTGCTTGTGGGTCCTGCTGATGGTGGTGGGTCCTGTTGATGGTAGTGGTGGGTTCTGTTGATGGTTGTGGATCCTGCTGATAGTGGTTGTGGGTCCTGCTGATGGTAGTTGTGGGTCCTGTTGATGGTGGTGGTGGGTCCTGCTGATGGTGGTGGGTCTTGTTTATGGTGGAGGTGGGTCCCGTTGATGGATGTGGGTCCTGTTGATGGTGGAGGTGGGTCCTGTTGATGGTTATGGGTCTTGTTGATGGTGGAGGTGGGTCCTGCTGATGGTTGTGGGTCCTGTTGATGGTGGAGGTGGGTCCTGCTGATGGTGGTGTGGCCCTGCTGATGGTGGTGGGTCCTCCTGCTGGTGGTGTGGTCCTGCTGATGGTGGTGGGTCCTCCTGCTGGTGATGTGGTCCTACAGATGGTGATGGGTCTTGCTGGTGGTAGGGGTCCTGCTTGTGGTGGGTCTTCCTGCCTGATGATGATGGGTCCTGCTGATGGTGGTTGGTGGGTGCTACCCACAAGGTGAGGTGATGCGTCTAGTGCGGCAACGTTAAGTTAGTATTAAGGTGCAGCTCTGCTTGCTACTCTTATGCTTTCAGCTACTGCCGCCGGCTGGCCCCTGTGGTGAAAGGGGAGATCCGAGTGTGTAAGCCTTTCCCTTAACGGTGCACAGCCTCTCCATCACCAAGACCATTCAACGCCTCCTCGTGGCAACGCTCTGTAACTGTGTGTCTTCTGTAGGAGTCTTGGAGCAGCAGTGGGCCCCAGAGGTATGGTGTACAGGCTTGCTGGAGTGCAGACACGCCCTGACGCCCACCAACCACTGCATCCCCCCCCCCCCTCCATTATATTGTGGATTAGTCCGGGAGGACAAAGGGCTAGGGGAGCTCACCCTACACAAAGCCGCAGTTGGGTGACTCGCGTCAGACAGACTCTAACTGACTGGAGCTCTGGCAGTTACCTCTAATCTTATTCACCTGAGAGTTGTCTTGAGTCTACTCTTATCACTGGAACTTGGTGATCAGGATCAAGCTGGTGGTGGTGGGGTCGCGCACCTTCCCGCCGTCACGATAATCCCTTCACCGAGCAGGCAAACTGCTTCATTATCTCATCTTCATCATCATCAACACAAGCTTACAGTTCTGTGGCGATGGGATAGGGTGACGACGACAGGCCGATGATGTGGCCGGAATCACTAACCCGAGTCGTCCTGCACGCAGGCGGCATAGGAGTGATGGTCGTTGGCTGGATGGGACAAGAAACAGCATCCTTCTTCGGCAGCTTCCTAAGCGACTGAGCAGCCCTCTTCAGGGAGCCCCATCGCTCAACCCTGACGGGAAAGGGTAGAGATAAGGAGACCTAAGAATTGGCTGTTCCGTCAACTTCTGGGCAGCTCATCGCGGCCGTCAGGGCATCTCGAATTGCGGTCGAAATACGCACAGTAAAAAGCGATTTCCCCTCACTGTCCTCACTGGACAACCAAGTGGTAACGACTAAAATTAAACAACAACAACATTGCCGCTCTAAGTGAAACGCGCCTCTCTGGCAAGGCTACACATTTTCTGGAAAGGGTACCCAGAGGACCACCACCAACTGCATGGAGTGGGTTTTGCTGTTCGTAATACCATCCTGCACAAATTACCAGAAACTCCAATTGGCCTAACTGAAAGACTAATGCCATGGCGCATCCCTCTAACTAAAGGGCACTATGCAACCCTTTTCACCATCTACGCACCAACATTAGACACTGACAATTAAGCCAAAGACTCATTTTACGAGTCACTGAACCTTGCTCTCCGCAGGACATCTCATAGCGACGAAATCATAATCCTCGACGACTTCAATGCAAGAATCGGTACAGAGTCTCACCTATGAGACGGTGTTCTGGGCCGCCATGGCATCGGCAACATGAACAACAATGGCGTAAGACTCCTCTCCTTGTGCTCAGAACATAATCTAGTCGTGCCTAATACTTTATTCCAACTTAAAACAAGCATTAAACCTCCTGGATGTAGCCAAGGTCGAAGCACTGGCACCTACTCGACTACATCATAGTCAAGCAACGTGACCAGTGAAGAGTTCTCCAAACCCGGGAAATGAGAGGTTCAGAATGCTCCACCGACCATAACCTAATCCGCTCCAAAATGAGGCTCGAAATCCGTCTCCAAGTGCTATCACGACCTCCAAACAAAAAAAATCAATTGCAACGCCCTCAAAAACCCAACAGTAGTTGAAAATTCCCGCAGCACCCGAGCTGAGGGTCTGTCTTCCACATCCACAATCGATTTAAACAGCAACACAATAATCGTGCACAAGGAGTGGAACAACCTCCTCTTGCCCATATATGAAGTCACAAAGGACTTCCTTGGCACAACCAGACGACGTCACCGGGACTGGTTCGATGAGAACGTTGATGGCATACTGTATACAATCTTCTTTCTACAACGAATAAAGCCCACGATGATTTACTCTCAAACCCACAATCTTTTGCACTCAGAGCCAACTAGTGCTCACTCAGGACCGAAGCACAGAAGACTTTGAGAAACATGGAAAACGAGTGGTGGCAAGCCAGAGCTCAAGAAATCCAGAGCTTCGCCAACGAGAGCGATCATCAGGGCTTCTACAGTACAATGCCATCAAAGCCATTCATGATCCCGTCAAATGCAACATCACTCCATTGAGATCACTCGGCTGTGAACTCCTCAAGGGACAAGTTGGTAGACTTCTCAACCATAGGAATTATGTTAATCACAGAAGTGCCCAATTTGTATCACCCATTACTCAAATTCATGTTAACAGATTCGGTATGTTTAATGAGACTAGATTCTATAATGTTCCTACAGACAATTTAATTACAAGGTAATATTGAGGAGGCATTATCCCAGTTAATGCAATGATTATTATCTTCATATTGAATGAACAAAACATTGGATCCTGGCCTGTCCTAACACTATATTTATGTTGTTTAAGTCCAATTATAATATCTTTGCCCATCTGACCTAAGTAGAACATAATACATTCCTTGCAAGGAACCTTGTAAATACAGTCACCTGCATTGTTGGGGGAGTTTTTAATTAACATTTGTTTTTACAGTGCATGGGTTACTAAACGTTACATTTACGTTCCAGGTTTTCAATTGTAGAGGAATTTGAAAGATTTTTGTTAAATGGTAATACTAAGAGATTCTTATTGTCATGGAAAGGTTTAGAATAAGTGCTATGAAAAGATTTCTTAGCGATGTTACGGCATTTGTCAATAAATAACTAGGGTATTTTAAGTTCAATCCAATATTATAAATATTTTCATATTCCTCATCAATGAATTTCGGACTGCATATTCGTAGAGCACGTAAAAACATTGTTGAGAATACTGACTCTTTGACTCTATTTTGGTGGGCAGAATAATAATGAATATATGAACACACATTAGTAGGTTTCCTATAAATACTGAACTTAAAGGTGTTACCAACTCTATGGATCAGACAGTCTAGGAAGGGTAATTTACAGTCACTTTCTAATTCCACTGTGATTTTGATCCAGGGGGCAAAGTTGTTATGTAATGGTAGAAAGGCTTTTAAGTCTTCATTACATGGTCAAAGACATATTACATCATCTACAAATACAAACCAAACTGCTGAAGGTGCTCAATACTGGTGAAAGCGGATTACCCATCGCCATATTCATATTTTTTAACATCATACTCCTTTTCTCCATTGGAGTCAAATTTACAATCCTTAATACACAGTTTGATGAGTTCAATAAAAACATTTTTTTGAGACTGGCAAAGGAATATTTTCCAGGGAATCTGTGAGGAACTCAAGCAAATCATCAAGAGTGGTGTTTAAAATCATAATTAAGATGTAAGTTATTGAGTTTATCAACGACAGTAAGTCCACATTAGTCTTAATATTAGAGTTTGATATGTTTCCAACTAGTGGGTTTAGTAAAGAAACTAACTATTTAGACAATTTAAACGTGATTGACCCAACTGAGCTAATAATGGGTCTTGCTGCGTTATTTGGCTTGTAAACCTTGATAAGACCTTACATGTATGGCAGTGAAGGAGACATTGAAGATAAATATTTAATGAAATTAATTCACCTCTGAATAGAGACTTAATTTTTTGGATGTTAACTTGAGTGTTAACTGTGTTGGGAGGATTATTTATGAGCTTAAAATATGTAGCAGCATCATATAAAAGGTCATTCATGTTAGAGAGATAATCATCTTTGTTGAAAATCACTACTGTGATGGCTTTATCTGCTTTATTGACATGTAAATCCTTATTTTTCTTAAGGACTTGGATTGCTTTGGTAAATCTTTCCGGACAATTTGGAACACAAGGCTTAGACATAGATGCATACACAATAGCTTAACAGATGTTTACTTCTTCATTTGCTAAATAACTGAATTTCTCCAAATTGCAAAATGTTCTGGCTATATCAACACTGTCGACTTCCCTATTGGAGCAATCAAAACTTAAACATAACCAAGGGCACATAAGGCATCATTGTCTAATTGTTTAGAGGAGAGATTCACTTCAAAATTATGACTAGAATCCACAGTCCAATCACTATTTTCAATAAGCTGTGCGAATCAACGGTTTAGCTTTGCTTGGAGATCAGAACGCGCATATCTTAGCATATCAAAACAGTAATCCAGCATGAAATTTTTCCATTCACTCGGTATAGTCTTATTAAAAGCTTGTTCTTTCTGTCTTACAAAACGAAAAGCTTCATCCACTTCGATCTTCTTTATTTCACCGTGCTTCTTCAGGATGATTTCCTGGAATTTATCAAAAGGGCAGTCATACATTTGCAGGACACATTGTGGGAGGATTGTTCTTGGCATAACTTGGCATTGTCAATAATTCCTCCATAGTCTGTAGTCATCATGAAGATGTGAGTTACACAAAAGCGCCTGGGAAACTTCGTGTTTTCTTGTTTTCTATGTGGTTATCTGCATATATATATATATATATATATATATATATATATATATATATATATATATATATATATATATATATATATATATATATATATATATGTGTGTGTGTGTGTGTGTGTGTGTGTAATCTACCGTCTACTACAGCCCCAACCATCATCACCGTCAGGTACAGCACCACCATCATCACCACCATCAGGTACAGCCCAAGCATCATCTATTATCAGGTACAGCCCCATCATCACCAACATCAGGTACAGCCCCATCATCATCACCATCAGGTACAGCCACACCATCATCCTCATCATCAATTACAGCCCCATCAGCACCACCATCAGGTACAGCCCCACCACCATCATCATCAAGTACAGCTCCATCATCACCTTCATCAGGCACAGCCCCATCATCACCACCATCAGGTACAGCCCCACCATAATCACCGCCAGATACAGCCCCACCATTATCACCATCAGGTACAGCCCTACCCTCATCCCCATCAGCTACAACCCCAACATCATCACCATCAAGTACAGCCCCATCATCACCGCCATCAAGAACAGCCCCATCATCACCACCATCAGGTCCAGCCATACAATCACCACCATCAGGTCCAGCCATACAATCACCGCCATCAGGTACAGCCCCACTATCACCACCATCAGCTACAACCTCATCATCATCAAAACCATCTTGCACAGCACCACCATCACTATCATCGGGTGCAGCCCCACTATCATCACCACAATTAGGTACAACCCCACGATCACCACCATCAGGTACAGCCTCACCATTATCACCATCAGGTACAGCCCCTTCATCATCATCACCATCAGGTACAGCCTTATCATCATCACCATCAAGTACAGCCCCTTCACCATCATCACCATCAGGTACAGGAACAGTATCACCACCATCAGGTACAACCTCACCATCATCACCACCATCTTGTAAGGCCCCACCATCACCACAATCAGGTACAACCCCACCATCATCACCACCATTAGGTACAACCCCACCATCATCATCATCAGGTCCAGCCCCATCATCATCACCATCAGTAACAGCCCCATCATCATCACCATCAGGTACAGGCTCTCCATCATCACCATCAGCTACAGCCTTATTGTCACCACCATGAGGTACACCCTCATCATCATCACTACCATGAGGTACAGCCTCACCATCATCACCACCATCAGGTACAGCCCCATCATCACCACAATCAGGTACAGCCTCATCATTACCACCATTAGGTAAAGCCCCACTTTCATCACCATTCAAGTACAACCCATCAACCTCACCTGCAGGTACAGAATCACCATCATCACCATCATCAAGTACAGCTCCACCATCACCACCATCAGGTACAGCACCACTATCACCACCATTAGGTAAAGCATCACAATAAGGTACAGGCTCACAATCATCACCATCAGGTAAAGCCCCACTATCACCACAATCAGGTACAGCCTCACCATCATCACTCCCATCTTGTACAGCCCCACCATTACCACCATCAGGTACAGCCTCACCATTATCATCATCACGTACAGCCCCTTCATCATCACCACCATCAGGTACAGCTTCACCATCATCACCATCAGGTACAGCCCTACCACCATCACCATCAGGCACAGCCACACTATCACCACCATCAGGTACAGCCCCACCATCACCACCATCAGTTAAAGCCCCCACTATCAACACCATCAGGTACAGCCCCACCATCACCACCATCAGTTAAAGCCCCACCATCAACACCATCAGTTAAAGCCCCACCATCAACACCATCAGGTACAGCCCCACTATCACCACCATCAGGTACAGCCCCACCATCACCACCATCAGTTAAAGCCCCACTATCAACACCATCAGGTACAGCCCCACCGTCACCACTATCAGATAATTCATCTCCTTCAAGTAAAGCTCCACCACTCGCCGTCCATCATCCTGTTATACGGTTTACTCGAAGCCCATCTCCCCGGCAGGTGAGTGTTAATGAAATGGGTTAACAAACTGTATGACCTTCAACACTGCGTCTGGGACTTACTTAAATAACGGAACTGTGGCCGAGAGAGCGAGTTAACACACTCAGGCGGCCAAACCTCCCTCCAACACAAAGAGCTTCCAACATCAAAGACAGAACACGACCCCATCCCAACTTTTGATGCAGGCTCAACCTCCACCCGTTAAATGAAATGCCTTTTGAGTCCCTGTTCATTGTTTTCCTTGGCCAGCCTCTTTCAGCTGGTCGTCAGGAGTATGATGGTCACTTTCAAATCTTTTCTGCTATATTTTTGGATAACTTTGCCCTTTGTTATTGTTTTGTTCTCGTTTATGTTAGTTTCATCGTGTAATAGATGTCAGAGCTCATAGTTTTACTTCTCTCCTGCGGTGTATGATGTTTTCTCGTGTACATGTACAGTATATGTTGTTCTCTCGTGTACAACTGTACATGTATGCTGTACTCTCGTGTACATATATATTGTTCTCTCGTGTACATGTATGTTGTTCTCTCGTGTACATATATGTTGTTACCTCGTGTACATGTATGTTGTTCTCTCGTGTATATGTATGCTGTTTTCTCGTGTACATGTATGTTGTTCGCTTGTGTACATTATATCACTCCCTCGAGTACATGTATTCTCTGATTTTGTTGGACAGTTAAAGTTGTTATCGTTGACAGCCTGGTGGATGTTGTTCCTTGTGTCGTCTGAACTACAAGACGAGTGGTCTGGTGTGTGTTGTTGATTTTGTGTATTTGGGTATTTACTGGTAGTTGGTCAGGCTTTTGTAACGTGGATATTTAGATACAAGTGTTCCTGAGTCACTTATTTCTTGGCGAGAGTCGCCTGATGTCGCCTGATATCGCCCGCTTACAATACCGGTGTGAGGTCCGGTGGTGGGAGGGTATATTGTGTGATATGATCGCTGGTCTGCCTCACCTTACATCATCTTGATCTAATAACTCATTGATATTAACCCTGTATTACTTTTACTTTATTACCATTAGGTGAGTTAGGTGGTGCGTGACAGCACAAAGAAATGCCCCGGGTTTACGTTTTCCATCCCTTTCAGAATTTTGAATGTTTCAGTGAGACCTGTCCTAATGCCCTATTGTGCCTTGTCTGAAGGACTGATAGTCCTAAAGCCCTTAGTTAACTTGGATAATTGAGATTTGTACTATTGAAGGAGCATTTTCCTATCTTTGTTTTCAAAGACGCTCTTTATAAGTCCCAAATCTCAATTTGCTTTTCTCACAGTTGACCCTATTTGTTACGCTGCCTTCAGTGAATGATGTATCACAACACCAAGATCTTTCTCCTTCTCGACAGTATCCAGGGAAGTGTTATTAACAAAATTGTTGTGATTGGGGTTGTTGTATCTTACCTGTAGGGTCTTGCATTTCGTAATATTAAAGAGCATTTTTCAGTCTCGAGACCATTTGAATAGCTCACGCAGGGCTTTTTATATTGGTGACAAATCATCTTGACTTATTACCTTTCCAAATATCTTTGTGCCATCAGCAGGCTTTTACAATGTGACTCCATATATTTTTCTACTGTATGTCGTTTATGTGGATCACAAACAAAGTGGGTCTAAGGTTAGTCTTTCGGTACTAAAGTGAGTTGTTTTTCACATTCAGGATGTACACCATTTTCTGATTTTCTCATCACCTAGAACACTATCGTTCAGTTAGCCACTTGAACTTCTCACGTAATCTTATTTTTTTTATGATATTCCTATTCTTAGTATTAAAAAATTATTATAATTATTATTAACAATCCTCTTCTTCCTCTCTTATGATTTTGGGACCAGAATCAGTGTAAAAGCAAATAAATAATCATAGGCAAATGGGCTAGCCATTTTCTTGGGGGTGGGGGGGGGGGGAGGGAGAAGGAATACAAGAATTAAATATAATAGTTAAAGAAAATAATCAAAATTGGTAATGATTATAATTATCATGCCTTGTCTAAAGGTGGACCCTGCTGGCATATGGCATCACAAAAATTTTGACCAAGTCCCAGGTTGCTGATCTGACTTTCTACCTCATTTACACACAATTGCACGGTTTCAATTGTTTCTCTTACTTTGACAACACAACATACATATATTGTTTCTCAATTTTAATCATTACGTGAGCTATTATTATTATTTTTATTATTATTATTATTATTATTATTATTATTATTATTATTATTATCCTAAATGATAGCAGTGAGTCTACTCAACCCGAAAATGTAGTGCTAATAAATGCTGCTCCCTTAGTAGCAGATGTCCACAAGGAGAATGAGAGACAGCCACCACAGTGGAATGGCATGTCGATAGAAAATGCAGACATATGGGTCAAAGAAACCTACTCGGAAATTGTCAGGTAGTCGCCCGCTAACCTATTTGAACCACCCAAGTGTGCGGCCACCAAAGAAATGATTCGGGAGATGATTCGCCTCATGACTGATTACACTCAGGACCGCTTCCTCGCCCCTTTTGCTCTTCAAATACTGGCAAAAATATCACATCTATTTTGTCAGAGGACACACGCAAAGACTAAGCTCAAAGAAAATGCGGCAGCAATGAAGAGAAGATTGGCAATGTGTCAGACTGGGGCCCCTGATAATCTCTTATGTGAAGCAAGAACACTGCAGGAGAGACTAAAAATTACGGGTGACGGAAAGCAAAACACCGATGACGTAGCAAGAAAATTTGGAAACAAAATGCGTGTGGGAAAAGTGTCTCTGGCGGTGAGGTCTCTCACAGAGGAATCCTCCGGTGGGGTGATGCCAATAAACAGAGAGACATTAAAACTACTGAAAGATAATCATCCCCCTGGAAGTGATGAAGAAGGCATCAGGTTCCAGGGTGACTATATACCACCAAACGCTGTCCTGTTCGAGAAAATAACAGGAGAGATGGTGTGGAAAAAGGTACTGAAGACTCAAGGAGGAGCCGGCCCTTCAGGTCTGGATGCAAATAATTGGAGAGGCATCCTCACCACAAACAAGTTTGGCCCTGTAGCAAGCGATCTCTGTACTGCCATTGCCGTCCTTGCAAGAAAGCTGGCATCCTCTTGCTGCTATCACCTCCAGGCCCTGATGGCCTGCCGCCTCATTCCCCTGGGTAAGAATCCAGGATGTAGACCTATAGAGGTGGGGGAAGTGCTGAGGCGGATCATAGGAAAATGCATAATGGAGGTGGTAAAAGATGATGTCAGGGCAAGTGTGTGCTGTTCACCAGGCTGGCGGGGAAGCCGCCATTCACGCCATAAGATTGATATTTGAGCAGCGTGATTGTGAGGCCGTTCTCCTGGTGGATGCTCCAAACGCATTCAACATACTTAACCGCAAGGCTGCACTGCACAACATCAAGATCAGGTGTCCAAGCTTTGCAATGTATGTTGAAAACTCGTATAGGAATCCATCAGACCTCTATATAGTAAACAACAAGGCTCTAAGAGGTGATACCATCTTACAGTCAACCGAGGGAACAACACAGGGGGACCCTGTTGCAATGGCAATGTATGCAATAGGCCTATCAGTGCTCCAACAAGAAATAAAATTTGAAACAACTGAGGTAAAAAAAGTGGCGTATGCTGATGACCTTACAGAAGCAGGAAAAGTGGAGGGCATCAAAAAGTGGTGGGACCTGGTAACATCTTGAGGTCCACAAAAAGGGTAACATTATGAACGGGCAATGGAGGTGTTTGGCGGAAGCGAGGTCAAAATAACTAAGGACGGCCAAAGACATCTAGGCACAGTAATTGGCACTACGGACTTCAAGACCGAGTACATAGAGGGAAAGGTGAATGAGTGGGTTAGTGAAACCCAAGCTCGGTCTGAGATTGCTAACACAGAGCCACATACAGCTTTTGCTGCATTCACACATGGAATCAAGCATCGTTGGAACTACCTGATGAGTACTATCCCTGATATCGGACCCCTCCTCCACCCGCTGGAAGAAGCTATCAGTGTCGATTTCATTCCGAAATTAGTGAAACACCTCCACTTAACCCCAGCAGAAAGATCACTCCTTGCACTTCCATCAAGACTGAAAGGTATGGGACGAACCAATCCAGAGGAGATTGCTGCCACCGAACATCGAAAATCACTTAAGCTCACGGCAGCCCTCAAGGACCACATAATAGCCCAGAACGCAACAGGGGAGGTGGATACCAGTGAAGTAAACAAGATTCGTAGGTCCATTGCAACAGAACGACAGCACTGCCAAAATGATTAGTTGCAGCAACTGTTGCTGCAGGTACCGGAAAATTTGAAAAAAAGTAACTATAGCGTAGGAGGTGGGCGCCTCGAACATGGTTAACTACGTTACTGATAAGGGCAAATGGCTTCACTCTCAATAAACAAGAATTTACAGATGCCACTCCTCTAAGGTATGGTTGGCCAGTAGAAGGTTTGCCCTCCCAATGCGTGTGTGGCTCTACCTATGACGTTGATCACGCCATGGTGTGCAAGAAAGGTGGCTTCATCTGCATGAGGCATGACGAAGTAAGGGATCTCACAGTAAATATGTTGAAGGAAATATGCCGTGTTGTCATGGTAGAATAGACCCTTCTTCCATTGGATGGTGAGACTTTCCAACATAGGACTTCAAACACATCCAACGAAGCCCATGTGGACGTCAGTGCTCGCCGATTCTGGACGCGGGGACGGCGAGCCTTAATCGACATCAGGGTTTTTTATCCCATGGCTGCATGTCACCATAACTTAGCTCTCGGTGGGGCACACAGTAGGAACGAGAACGACAAGAGAAGGGCATATGGGGAGAGAATTCAAAACGTTGATCAAGGCAGCTTCACTCCTCTAGTGTTCACAACCTCTGGGGGGATGGGAGCAAGTGCAAGATGTTTCTACGCCAGACTCGCGGAGGTGATCTCCGAACAGAAGCAGCAGCCCAGAATTTACGTTACAGCCTGGATGAGATGTCGACTGTCTTTCTCTCTCCTTCGGTCGGCTTTGTTCTGCCTCAGGGGAACGAGGGCTTCTGCCCTAAAGCCGACAATAGCTGCAGATATTGACTATGAGGCTACAGTCACTGAATGCCGCATAGACCTGCGGCTCAACTAATTCACCACAGATAGGATAGCTACTTATGTATTAGGATATTTATTATTAAGGTAACAAAATGGCGGCGAAGGTATGGCTATTGTGGGAGGCTGGAGGCCATATCGAAAAAAAAGTAGCAGTAGTAGTAATAGCTGGAGGCCACGCTTAAAGTAGTATTGTTATAAATAAATTATATTATATATTGATTAAATATATATTTTTTTTATTAATTTATTATTATTATTATTATTATTATTATTATTATTATTATTATTATAATTTAGCCCCCAGACCCTAATGTGGGTCATTGACCTACGCCCTGGTGGGTTAATCCTGTAAAAAAAAAAAAATATATATATATATATAGAGGTTCACGGCACCATAAGCTCGTTGAACAGGCTTTGTGTGAAATATAACAAAGTCTAGAACTGCTTTTAGTATCCTGGTGGTCCAGCGGTTAGCGTTCCCCGGTCACAGTTATAGGCTTGTGTGCCGTGGGTTCGAATCCTGGTGGGTTGAGGTGTTGATTGTATGTAGAAGTCCGCGTGCTTTATTGGGCTAATGAAATATATATATATATATATATACAAGTATATATATATTTCATGTAGATCCACAATGAAAACGTATTGTGAGCTTACGAAAGATCCCCTGGAAAATATTAAGAAGTTATGTAATTCCAAAATGAAGATGTTATTGAAAAAGAACCCCGATCTCATCAAACAGCTCTCTCAAATCAATCCCACTTTACCTCGTATGTATGGATTGATCAAAACACACAAGCTTAACAATCCATTACGTCCTATCGTGAGTTCTGTGGGTTCTGTTACTTACAAATTATCCAAGTGGCTGGTAAAGATGCTATCCCCTCTTACAGGCCAAATATCTAATTCACATATACACAATAGCAGTGATTTAATTGATAAACTCAAGAAACACAATGAACCATGTGAATTAATAAGTTTTGATGTAAATTCACTGTTCACTAGAGTACCTGTGAAAGACCTACTTTTATTTCTTAAAGATAAATTACAACTGTTAGATTTAACTATTGAACATGATACTTTCCTCAAATTGATAGAGTTATGCGTAACTGACAATGTGTTTAGAGCAAATGGGAAATTCTACAAGCAAATATTTGGCATGAGCATGGGTAATTGTCTTTCTGCTCCTCTAGCCTGTATTTATATGGAGTTTTTTTAGGCTAGATTACTACCCAATATTGTGGACTTTATTCCTCCATGGTATAGGTATGTAGATAACGTTCTTTTTCTTTGGCCTAGAAACAGTGACCCATTGGAATTTTTAGACAAGCTTAATGATATTGTCCCAAGTATCACATTCAAAATTGAAAGAGAAATAAATGGATCCCTTCCATTCCTTGATATGCTTATCATGAGAAATGGCCAAAACTACAAATTTAATGTATACAGAAAGCCCACACAGGTAGACAGTTTCATACACTTTTTATCCAATCACCTGGAGTCTACCAAAATGTCAGTTTTTTCTGCTATGTTCTTAAGATGTCTGCGTATTTGTGACTCTGAATTTATTGACGATGAATTGAAACACATTCGTTCCATTGCACAGAAACTCGGGTACCCTTCTGTGTTTGTTGATCGTTGTTTTAAAAGGGCTAAAAAATCCTTTCATTCCTCTTAAACCAGGCAAATTCCTACACTTAAGAATATTTTGTCTCTGCCCTATCGTAATGAATTTATCCCGTTAGTTCGGTCCCTCAAGCTTCTAAATATTAATGTTGTTTTCAAGTATGACTCAACCATTACCAATATGTTAATAAGAAATAGCCCAAGTTTGAATGTAAATGGAAGTGTTTATTGTATTCCATGTAGCAAATGTAATTGTAATTATGTAGGACAGACAGGAAAAACACTGCAGCTCAGAATCAAACAACATAAGTATAATATCAGAACAGCATCTGAAAGCAGTGCCTTGCTCGTTCATGTTAGGAATAATAATCATCCCATTGCTTGGGAAAAAAGCTTAGAAGTATTTAAATCATCTTGTGTCACAGAAAGACTTCTGGTTGAAGCTAGTTTGATTAAGGAATTAAAATCAATAAACCTTAGTGATGGTCAATTCAACACTGATAATATGTTACATAAATTTATTTGTCAGTGGCCCAAGGTTAAAAATGCTTTGAAAACCTTTGATGTAGATGTATGATAGTTATTTAGTGGGTCCCTTATTTTTTACCTGACCTGACTAGTCACGTCATCCCCCTTCTCTTAATAATAATAATAATAATAATAATAATTAACGGTTTATTGAAAGAGCTTGGCAGCCAGAAGGCTGAAAATATACAGTTACATATTTGGGGAATGGGTTTCGAATTATAAATAATATACAAGTAACATAAGTGATACAAATAAGATATATAATAACTAGATGGGGAAAAGCTCAAACTACAGTTCATTTCAACATAGTGACAGTGCAAGGAGTACTGGGAGTGAATACACTGGTTTATTACAAGTAATTGATAATTTTTACAATGGTTGGGACTGGGCTGTTCTTCTAGCAATCAGTTCGTGCACGTATGGGCTGGATGCGGTTGTGGTGTCGAACAGCAATTCTCGGGCTAGGGATCTCAGGTGGTAGTAGGAGCCGGTGCCAAAGACGGTGTAGAAGCTTCTTACCAAATTTGCAGATGAGGTCGTGGTGATAGTCAGTGAGAGTCGAGAGGGTCAGTGTGTTGAGCGCTTCTTGATATGTGGAGTAGGAAGGGGAGAGAATAATCTTGCATGCCCTCTTTTGCACTTTTTCTAGGTGTTTACGTTGTGTGGCATTTAGGGAGGAAGACCAGGTGGGGGAGGCATAGGTGAGCTTAGGAAGTATGAATGTTGTGTAAACACTGAGGAGCTCGGGTACAGGAACTCCGAGGGACTTGAGTCGGCGGAGGAGGTGGAGACGGAAACTGGAGGATTTGACAACTTCACTGACGTGTGGTTTCCAATTTAGTTTGTTGTCTATGGTGACGCCGAGGAGCTTCGTGGAATCTACAACCTGGAGTGTGTTCTGACCTAGAGTAATGGAAGGAGGTGGGACAATGTCGGAGGAGAGGTTGATGTGCATAACCATGGTCTTGGTATGGTTGATGGTGACATGGTTGTTGGTGGCCCAGTTTTGGAGACTTCAATAAATCCTGAAGGGCGGTATAGTTGGGAGCAGAATTGTTGACGCTGATCCCAATGGTGGAGTCGTCGACATATTTCCAGCGAGCAGGGGTTTCTCTTAAGGCATCATTAATGAGCATAAGGAAGCAGAGTGGTCCCATCTTGGTACCTTGGGGGACGCCACAGGTGAGTGACTGAAAGGTGGAGACAGCCCCTCGGAAGCGTACAGCTTGGCGTTGGTCACTGAGGAAGTCTGTAAGCCATGGTATAAGACTTCTCCGAAACACGAGGTCAATAGCTTTGTTGATGATTATATTGTGGTCGACTAGGTCGAATGCTTTAGTGAAATCAATGAAGGCGACAGCTACAGACGTTTTTCGTTTCTCGAGATGGCGGTATATGTAATCGAGAAAGCTGACAAGACAGTGAGTGGTGGAGGATGTTTTCATGTTGCCAAATTGCTGAGGGTCTACGACTCCTGCAATATCAGCATAAGCCCAGTCGAACACAAAACTTTCACAGATTAGGCTGGGTATTGGGGTGATTGCAATAGGTCGTAGCTGATTTAAGGATTGTGGGCTGGTTGACTTGGGCACTGGTGATACATAAGAGGTCTTCCAGTCAGCTGGGCATCTGGCTTGACTGAGAGAAGCATTGATGATGGAGCATAGGGGTTTAGCAAGCTCCGGGGAGAACTCCTTGAAGAGTTTCATTGGTAAGTCAATGGGGGTGGAAGAGCGTTTTAATTCTAGTTTGTCCAGGCGTTTTGCTACTTCAAATTCTTCTACTAAGTCAGTGGGAAGGGGGGCTGGTAGGTAAGCAGGGAGAGTGGTTGTGTCAAGCCGGGGGAGCGTCTGGCATATAGTAACGAAATGGTTATTTGTTTGCTCAGCTGCGTCAACATTAGTGAGAAGGCTAAGGAAGGGGAGGGGGTGCGTCTTATTGTTTAGTCCACAGAGTTCTTTAAGCTTACCATACCATTGACTGATGTTGGTCTGCTTCAGGTGTTGTAGTTTGGTTGGGTAGTGGGACTTCTTTGCAGTGCGTATTTCGCGGATGACTCGGTTGCGAAGGGACCTGTAGCGGATGTGGTCATTGAGATGAAAGGCTCTGTCTCTCTGTTGCATAAGTCTTTTGATCCGAGGTGTGATCCAGGGCAAGTCAGCTGGGTGAGATCTGACGGACTTCTCGGGGAAGAAGTGGTGGTGAGCTTCCATGGTGGTGTTGGTATAATTTATCCATTTGGTTTCCACGTCATCCACGCTAAGTACTTCAGTCCAGGGATGGTGAACTATCCACTGCCCGAAGAGGCGCACTGCAGAGTCAGTAATCGGCCTGTAGGTCTTGATGTAGGGTCTCTGTACTTGAGTGGGAGTGGCAGCTGGGGACCAGAGCACTGATAAGTGTGTGCTACACCCGATAGGAGGCATTGGTTGAGGTTGTTGGTACTGGTCCGCTAAGTCAGTTAAGATAAGGTCAAGGGTATTTTGACCGCCGTGTGTGGCGAAGGTCACAACTTGTGATAGTGATAGCTGGTCCTGGATATCAGTGGTGTCAAATTCATTAAAATCCCCACATAATACTAACTTGGCACATGGGTACCTAACTCTGAGGTGGTCTGAGGTGGTAATGAGATGATTGATAAGAGTGTCTCTGGTGGGTGAGCGAGGCGGATGGTATGCCACACAGATTATGATGGAAGCACTGTGGCGCGGGTGGGCTGGTGGCACAACACGTACCCATAATGCTTCCACATCTGCTGGGACCTGAACATCCAGGCATGACGGGCGTAGGTCATCTTGACAGAAGAGGGCAACGCCCCCTCCGCGTCTATGTGAACGAAGGTGATGAAAGAGTTGATATCCCTCAATATGACACGTTTCAGGCACAATTTGCCAAGCCTCACATATGGCAACGACGCTCGCGGCGGCTGACCTGACTGTAGTTGCCAGCTCGTCGAACTTGTTAGCTAGGGAAGTGACGTTGGATAGCAGTAGAGACGGGAGATCATACCATATCCGTGGAACTTCAGTGTAGTGGTACGGTCTGTCAGGGGTGGGTTTCTCCGGTTTTCTAGTGGAGGTTACGGTTCTAATGGGCTTATGTGTATGACGGCCTTGTATACGGCTACGCGCGTGGAATATGTTCAGTGACTTGAGTCACTCGATAACACTGCCATCAGGATAACCGTTCCCACGCTTTAGATGGTACAGAGTGTGTCGGGAGTAAGTGATTGGTGGCCATCTGTTGATATCTGTTGTGGGCGGACGGAAGTGTTTGTCACTGCCGGCACTTTGAGGGCCACTGACACTGGTAGACATCTGTTAATATTTGTCAGTAGTAAAGAACGTGGGTCTTTGTCCCTGGTGCTTGGGGTCGCCGACACAGTTTTCACGATAAATGTAAACACCGCGGTGGTCCTTGTCACTGGCACTTTAAAGGTGACCGATAAAGTGCCCACTGTCTGACTTTTCCTTGGGGTGCACTATCGGAGCACTGTATGATAATCACTTACTGCACTGATGACCTGAATGTTTTGCTGAGAAAGTCCCGGTCAGGTTAGGTCGGGTCCAGTCACACTACTGTGCTTTTGTCTTTTCCTTAAGTGCACTATAGGAACACTGCTCGGTAATCAATCGTTCACTAATCACTAGAATGTTTTGCTGAATAGATCCCGGTGTAGTAAGGCTGGTAGGGCGTTGGGATATAGCAGGGGGAGTGGCAGGGCCAAACAGACTCGGCCTGGCTGCTAAAACCGGGAGCGCCTTCGGGGCACGTTTTGTCTCACTGACGGTTGACTGACAACGTGTGTGTTGGTGTGGGGATTAGTGGATGACATCATTATGACCTGACCTCATGTTTTTAAGGTCACCCTGTATATTTAAGCCTCTCTCTGTCCATGTAATCCAGTTGCCTCTGAAGATGTCTTGAATAAAGACGAAAGCTAAGGTGCTCCGTTGTTTCCCTTTTCCCTTTTCCTCAAGCTATTACCGTAAATCAGTGAATGCAAGTATATATGTGTAGAGGTTTTCAATTGATCAATATGGTCACTAGATATTAGGGTGTGTCATAGGAGGGAAAATCAGCTAAAACTAATGGCCCATCACTTTTTTGGTAGATTTTAGTGTATATAAACAGAAAATAATTTCAGTTTCAATATTTTGCAACCTTTTGCTAGGTAAATTTTAGCGTAAAATTTATCGAAATTCTAACGTACAGCTACATTAGTGCATTACAATTAAATAGTGAACATTGCTTTCTGACTTCATTCTTTAACAACCCAACTAACAATATTTTTTTCTGTTTCAGATTCTGATGCATTTATAAGTTGATAATATTTGCGATGGCTGCTTGTGTCAGGACGAGGAACCAAAAATCCAGCCATCTCAGTCACTATCTTGGGTCTGGGAGAGAGCTCCTGAAGTCGGAGTTGCCTACATTGAGAGATGCTTTGAGATACGGTGTTTAATCAGGCAAATCAGTGAAAAGAACCAAAGAACTTACACAAACAAAGACATTGCCAGTGATATGACCAAAGCTGTCTTGGCACAGTACACTCTGGCTAACGCTCAGTTCAAGCCTCCAGTCCTAACAAGTCAAAAGAAGATTAGTGAGAGACTGCTAGCCAGTTGGGAAAAGGCAAGAGATATCTCTCTTGGGAGAGGAAAACTTGCAGTTAAGGACAGCTTTGCCAAGCAACTGGACCAGTTATTTGACATAATTACTTGCAAGTGCCCAATTGTTCTCTGTCCTGAGTTTGGATGCGATCGTGACTGTAAATCCGAGGCCCACATCTCCTGTATTTGCAAGCGTGAACTGAAGATTCCTGTGATCGAACTGGCATTTGTCAAAGCACAGAGAGAGAAGAGTGGCAGTATAGGGGCTCTCATGATTTCTAGCCAAGATATTCCGGAGTCCAAGAGACAGGAGGCTGCCACAGAGAGACAGAAGAGGAGAAGAGTTGCCGAGGAAAAGAGACTTGAGAAGGCCCAGGGTGAGGTAAAAAAGGCCGATGATTGGAGTCAAGCTGATTCAGAGTTTAATGACTTCCCCATGGCTGATCCGAGTGCTGACCAGGAGAATGGTGACTTTGTCCCTAACCCAGAAAATAATGATCCCAAACCTTCCAGGCATAAAATTCGAAATAGGAAAGATATCCCGAGCATAGCTCTGGCCAGCATGCGACACCACACTGGTCTCAGAGAAACTGCAGAGATAGCAACAGCTGCCTGGATTGACGGTGGTTTGATAACACCTGATGATGTTCACCTGGTGATAGATCATAACAAAGTAAGGAGAGCTCAGGAGAAACTTGTCAGTAACCTAGAAGAGGAGTTTGATAAGGGGATAAGAGAAAATGGAATCAATTGTTTGTTCTTTGATGGGAGAAGGGATGACACTAAAGTGTTCATGATAGTTGGAGATTCTGACAAGTTGTTCCCTGCCATGGTGAAGGAGGAACACTACTCCTGCTGCAGTGAACCAGGAGGGAAGTATTTGTGGCATTTCACTCCAGAGAAAGATGACATCAGGAAACCAGCTGAGATAGTGGCAGATAACATTGTGAACTGGCTCAGAGAGAGGAACGTAGACCAGACCCTGCAGGCCATTGGAGGGGACAGCACCAACACGAACACAGGGTGGCAAGGGGGGGGGGGGGGGTCATACAGTGGGTAGAGCGGAAGATTGGGAGGAAGCTGGTCTGGATTGTTTGTGACCTCCACACCAACGAGTTGCCACTCAGACATCTGATCCAGGAGCTGGATGGCAAGACTCTTTCAAACAACAGATGGTCTGGTCCTCTTGGCAAGATGCTGGACTCTGCCACTGAGTTAGAAATAAATCCGAGCTTTGAAAAAATCACAGTTGGCCCTCCACTCGTTGAGCTTGCACATACTGTCATTGACGACCTGAGTACTGACCAGTACTATGGTTACATGATTTGCAGTGCCATCAAAACTGGGGTCATGCCTGATAGACTTGCTTACCTGCAGATAGGTCCAGTCTCACATTCTAGGTGGCTCACAACGGCTCTCAAGTTCTGCAGAATTTGGGTCGCTCATCATAAACTGAAAGGGAACTAGCTTCACAACCTGAGACTTATTGTCCAATTCATCGTGAGTGTCTACTTGCCAAATTGGTTCAACACCAAGGTCAAGTCATCGTTCTCCGAAGGTCCGAGGCATGTTCTCTTCCAGCTTGAGCTCCTGAGGAGTCAACCAAGGAAGGTTGTTTAGATTGTGGAGCAGACTGTGAGGAGATCTTCCTGGTATGCTCATCCCGAGGCAGTTCTGCAGACAATGCTCTGCAGTAAGGATGAGGAGGAGAGAAGAGTGGCAGTCAAAAAGATCTTGGATATGAGACTTATGAGAGGATCTGGGCATGACGAATCAGTTGGTGACGATTCCTTCAGGGTCAGGAACACTCCTGAAGTCAATCTAGGTGCCAAGACCCTCACTGATCTCATAGATCTGGATAACATCCAGGCTGGCTGTGAGCCCCCTCCTACCTGCAGCCTCACCAATGTTCAAGTCAGAGCTTTCCTGGACAACCCCATGCATGTCCCTGCCTGGCCCTCGCACACCCAGAGTATAGAGCGTTGTGTACAGCAAGTGAGCGAGGCCAGCAGTCACGTGTACAGCCAGGAGAGGAGGGAAGGCTACATCCGAGCTCAGGTGGTCAGCAGGGAGGTGATGAGTAGAAACAGAAGCAAGAAAGACATGTTCTCTATGGTGTGCAGCAACACCGGGTCGTAGTAGTAAAACCGGTTTTTGTATTTGATGATTTTGTTTTCTAAAGGAATATTAAATTTAATAAATGTGTCAAGATCATTCGTTTCACTATTCTGGATCATTTTCATCCTAATAAATTAACCTGATACATTTACTTTACTTTATATAAGCTATTTAGTGGTGTTGGTAAAAGGGTGGGAATACTGAATTTTCATAAGATTTCAAGTTAAAATTTACCTAGCAAAAAATGAAAACTTTTCAAATCTAAAGATATCACATGATTCTGCACATAGAACTACATCATTAATACCATGGGCCGATTTTTCAAACTCCAAAAAAAAAATTCGCCTCCGTATGACACACCCTACTAGATATATTACAGATGACTAGGCTGTATAACAGTTTCAAGCAACAAATAGGTACTTGTCTCCACATCCTGTTTCCTGGCCGAAAGTTAGTCTTTAGGGAATTTAAATTTAAACCTGCCAGTGGCTCTCAAGTATTGCCATTCCTCCTGCTGTACCCTATATATTTGCTGCAGGTACAATAAAATTAACTTTTTTATCTGTGTTTCATCCTTAGGAAATCAATAAAATCTCATCTTTTATCATGTAATCTATAATTAATATACATCTAGATACGGCACATTTATCAGGTATTATCACAGACCTAAACACCACAATGGCCAGCTGGTAACTGATGTTCCTCCCCAGGCCACCCCCCCCCCCCCCGGGTCGCAGACCAGTGAGGGAAGGAAGACTCCCACCAGATAACGACAACAACCATACATGGTTCCCAAAAAGTTACCAATATCACCCCCGATCTATACGGCCAGGCAATAGACAACCTCCCTAGACCAGCATCCGCCAGTAGGGTCGGCGGAATATGAAATAAGACCCTTAAAACATCCATATATAGGACAGGGTAGGATGTCTATTGCCTGTACCGACAGACAATAACTAACCCAAGACACAACCCGAGCACACTATTAGCTTAGCAGGAGGTCAGCCCGCCCTCTCTTACCTCCTCCTAAATTTCTTCAATTTCCGAACTATAACTTCCTTCCCCCACCTCTAATCTTATTTCACACCTCCTTTCTCTACAAAAAAAATAATCGAAAAAAAGGAAGTGAGATAATAAGGGAGCGAGCCAGAGAAGGAGTACGAAAGGGAAGGAGGGGGAGCCAAGGTACGAGAGAGAATGAGGGGAGGGATGGAAGGGAAGCAGGGAAAAAGGAGGGAGGGAGGGTGGGGACACCAAAGAACAAAAGGGAGAGAATGAGGGAGCAAGCCAGACAAGGGGGGAGGGAAAGGGAAAGAGGGAGATAAGTAGCGAAAGGAAGAGGAGGGACAGAGTAAGAGAGGGAAGAATGAGGAAAGGGAGAGGAGGAAATAGAGGGAGGGTGGGAGGTGGGGAAGCGAAAAGAGAAGGAAGGAGAGAGCAAGAGAGGAAAGTGTGAAGAATGGGAAGGAGCGAGAGGGAGAGAAGGAGAAGAAAAGGGCTGATACATACGAGAGAGAGGAGGGTGAACGAGCAAAAGGAGGGAGTAGGAGTGAGAGGAAGGGAAAGAGGTTGGCCGTAAAGAGTGGAAGGGAGGATGGGGGAAAGGGGGAGGGTAAGAGAGGGAATATAGCGGGAGGAAGGAAAAGTGGGAGGGAAGTCATGAAGAAGGGAGGAAATGAGGAAGGGAGGGAGGGAGGGAGGGAGGAAGTAACAGTGGGAGGACCGAAGGAGTAACAGTGGGATGGAGGAAGTGAGTAAGAAAGGAAGGGAGGAGAGTAAGAATGAGAGGGAAAAAGAATAAAAGTAGGAGAAAAGGAAGGGAGAGAGTAAGAGAGCGAGAAAATAAAATTGGGGGAGGGGGGAGGAAAAAAGTGAGTTTTAGTTTTTTTAGTTCAACAAATTTATTGACAAAGCTTGGAGTACAATATGCCTATTCTGAGTAATTCAGTCAGGTCTTGACACTGAGGGTGGTATCACTTCTCACTGACACGCAGGACAAAGGTTTATACACAAAGAAATACATCATATTTATTTACAGTATATATATATATATATATATATATATATATATATATATATATATATATATATATATAATCAACGACCTCACCAGCAAGGAATCGAACCCTCGACCTACTGGGTGGACCTAGGGAACGCTTACCGGCTAGCCCACAAGGACACTTGTGGGCTAGCCGGTTAGCGTTCCCTAGGTCCACCCAGTAGGTCGAGGGTTCGATTCCTTGCTGGTGAGGTCGTTGATTATATGTTCAAAGTCCGCGTGTTAAATGGACTAAAAATGAAGTGTATATATATATATATATATATATATATATATCTATATATATCTCATGTAGATCCACAATGAAAACGTGGATAAGATAAATCTTGATAAAATCACACGGGAAAAGGGATACAACGGAGCACCTTAGCTTTCGTCTTTATTCAAGACATCTTCAGAGGCAACTGAAGATGTCTTGAATAAAGACGAAAGCTAAGGTGCCCCGTTGTTTCCCTTTTCCCGTGTGATTTTATCAAGATATATATATATATATATATATACATATATATATATATATACTTCATTTTTAGTCCATTTAACACGCGGACTTTGAACATATAATCAACGACCTCACCAGCAAGGAATCGAACCCTCGACCTACTGGGTGTGACTAGGGAACGCTTACCGGCTAGGCCACAAGGACACTAAAAGCAGTTCTAGACTCTGTTATATTTCACACAAAGCCTGTTCATCGAGCTGATGGCGCCGTGAACCTCATTGGGAAACTGCCCGTGCCTCGTATGTAGTGTCAGTAGCATTTTACCGAATCCAGCTGGATTCGGTAAAATGCTACTGACACCACATACGAGGCACGGGCAGTTTCCCAATGAGGTTCACGGCGCCATCAGCTCGATGAACAGGCTTTGTGTGAAATATAACAGAGTCTAGAACTGCTTTTAGTGTCCTTGTGGCCTAGCCGGTAAGCGTTCCCTAGTCACACCCAGTAGGTCGAGGGTTCGATTCCTTGCTGGTGAGGTCGTTGATTATATATATACATATATATATATATATATATATATATGCAAGTTAATCACTGTAGGTGCGCGTAATCCAGGTATATGCTGATAACCACAAGGAAACAAGAAAACACGAAGTTCCCAAGCGCTTTCGTGTAATTCACATCTTCATTCTGTACTCACCCCTGAAGATGTGAATTACACGAAAGCGCTTGGGAACTTCGTGTTTTCTTGTTTCCTTGTGGTTATCAGCATATACACGCATATATATATATATATATATATATATATATATATATATATATATATATATATATATATATATATATATATATATATATATATATATATATATATTTATGTTACCGCAAGCAGTAATGAGTAGGATGACACATAAACAAACATTATGTTAGGGTTTTAGTCATATCATGTTTATTAGGTGTGCCTGCCCGCATACAGTATATACAGTAGAGTATTGTGATGGTGGACATGAGACGCTGGGCAGGGACTGGCACTATAGCTATCTCCATCATAGAGCCAACACCTAACCTGTCGCTTGAGACTTCCAACACGTATATTTAACTTGTACTTATTGTTTAAACATGTAGACTTTGCCAATTGCATCGGTTATCATTGTGACAACATAGAAATATGACAAATTAAGTACTCATTATAAGTGTTAAGATTAGACTATTTACATAGCCATGAGTGTTATGTGAATATATAATGGATTAAACATTTATGTATGATTGCCTATGTATAATTTATCTGAAATACTAAAATGAATTGTATTCAACAGGTTTGACCGAATTATAACGTTCAAGTTTAATGTGAAGAGTCTGATTAACCTTTAAAAGCCCGGAAGGAGCTTATATATATATATATATATATATATATATATATATATATATATATATATATATATATATAGATATATATATATATATATGCCTCAACCCGCCAGCATTCGAACCCACGGCCCACGAGCCCATGACTGTGACCGGGGAACGCTACCTCTGGACCACCAGGATACTAAAAGCCGTCCTAGACTCTGTTATATTTCACACAAAGCCTGTTCAATGAGCTTATGGCGCCGTGAACCTCTAATGGGGACTACCAGTATCACGTAAGTGGTCAGAGTAACGTTTTACCAAATCCGCCTTCGAAACACGAGGATCCATATATATTTCATTAGCCCAATACAGCACGCGGACTTCAACATTCAATCAACACCTCAACCTGCCAAGATTCGAACCCACGGCCCACGAGCCCATGACTGTGACCGGGGAACGCTACCTCTGGACCACCAGGATACTAAAAGCAGTCCTTGACTCTGTTATATTTCACACAAAGCCTGTTCAACGAGCTTATGACGCGGTGAACCTCTAATAGGGACTACATAAGAATATAAGAACATAAAAATGGAGGAAACTGCAGAGGGCCTATTGACCCATACTGGGCAGTCCCGTTTATACCCAACCCCTATTGCTCATATAAGCATCTAACCTATGTCTGAAGCTATCCAGCGTATTCGAGTTAATGATGATATTTGGTAACTTGTTCCATTCATCCACTACTCTGTTTCCAACCTAGTGTTTACCTATTTCACGCCGAAATCTAAATTTGTCTAATTTAAAACCATTGTTACGAGTTCGCTCCTGGTTGGATAGTTTGAGTACCTTTGTATTGACCCTTTTGTTTAACCCTGACTTCCATTTATACACCTCTATCTTGTCGCCTCTCACTCTACGTCTCCCGAGGGAGTGTAAATTAAGATGCTTTAACCTGTCTCTATATTCAAGGTTAATAATGCCCGGGATTAGTCTTGTCATTCTCCTATGGATTCTTTCCAATGATTCTATATCCATTCTGTATTACGGTGACCAGAACTGAACTGCGTAATCCAGGTGAGGTCTCACAAGCACATGATATAATTTTAAGATGACTTCGCTAATCTTGTAACTAACACTCCTTTGTATGAACCCAAGTACTTTATTAGCCTTGTTTCGAGCAAAAACACATTGTTTACTTGGCTTAAGATTCCTACTTATCATTACTCCTAAATCTCTCTCGCAGTAGGATTCCACAATGGCATCGTTGTTCATCTGGTAACTGGTTTTCCTGTTTACATCTCCTATACTGAGTACTTTACATTTGTACACATTGAATTTCAACTGCCATTTTTCCGACCATTCGAAAAATTTGTTTAGATCTTCCTGTAGTTTTGCAGAGTCCTCGTCATATTAAATTACACGTCCTATTTTAGTGTCATCAGCAAATTTACTTATGTTGCTGTCTATGCCGATATCTATGTCGTTTATGTATATAATAAATAGTAATGGTCCAAGTACTGAGCCTTGGGGAGCTCCACTAGTGATGTTGCTCCAATGCGATTTAGTGTCGTTTATGCTCGCTCGCTGTTTCCTGTAGCGTAACCACGCCCTAATCCATTTAAGGATATTACCTTTGATGCCATTGACTTCTACCTTTCTAATTAGTCTATCGTGGGGGACTCTGTCGAAGGCTTTGCTAAAGCCGAGATATACCACATCATAATTGTGCCTCTCGTCCACCGATTCGAAAACTGATGAAAAGAATGTTAACAGATTAGTTAGACATGAACGCCAGCTTGTGAAGCCATGTTGGGAATCATTGATCAACTTGTGCTTCTCCAGGTGGTTTCGAATAGAGTTTGAAATAATTGATTCTAGTAGTTTACCTACTATTGATGTTAGTCTGATTGGCCGGTAGTTAGAGGATAGTGATCTATTCCCCTTCTTGAAAATCGGTATTACATAAGCTATCCTCCTACACTGGCCAATATCATTGCCTCCTGCACTGAGGCAGATAATGGGTTTGTTCCCATTACCAAACAAGATATTGTTCATCCTATCAACTATATCCCCCACCCCAGCCCCTGGCAAACACACCCTCATCCTATTTTTATTTTTACCAATAAAGGCTCTGTCCAGGTAAAAGTTTTTATACCTTCCCTGTCAGCCCTGTCCCTGACTGAACTAACGTCTATCAAGGAACTAAACGAGTTGGTACACTTAGCTTTTGTTGTCGTTGTTGTCGTATCCTTGGTGTGATTCTTCACCTCCAGTTTGGTCGTCCCTCTCCTCACAACCTTCCATTCCCCAGAGTTATCGTCATTCACCGGCTTTCCTTGTCTCGTTTCTTCTTTAATCCTTGCTATCTCTTCTTTTAATTTCAAGTTTTCTAACTCTAATTTCAGGTTTTTTTCCTTGGTATTCTGTAACTCGGCCCACAAAAGGGTGTAACCCCGTTCACCAGTAGCACTAGCCACATCTGATAATTATCCCCGGGATCAGAGCTAAGCAGCAGTGACCTTTCCTCTAGTGAGGTCACGTATCACGTAGGTGGTCAGAGTAACGTTTTACCAAATCCGCCTTCGAAACACGAGGATCCATATATATTTCATTAGCCCAATAAAGCACGCGGACTTCTACATACAATCAACACCTCAACCCGCCAGAATTCGAACCCAAAGCCCACGGCTAATGATATATATATATATATATATATGTAAGTAAATCACTGTAGGTGCGCATAATCTAGGTATATGCTGATAACCACAAGGAAAGAAGAAAACACGAAGTTCCCAAGCACTTTCGTGTAATTCACATCTTCAGGGGTGAGTACAGACTTCTTTCCTTGTGGTTATCAGCATATATATATATATATATATATATATATATATATATATATATATATATATATATATTATATATATATATATATATATATATATATATATATATATATACAGAGTGTCCCATAAATTTCCATACATAGGAAAAATAAACCTTTTTATATGAAAATCCATTTTTATTTATATAATATGCTCTACAGTACATGACTACCATTCTGTTGAAAACACTCTTCAATGCGTGTCCTCCACTGCTGAAGAACACGTTCAAGCACAGCTGGAGTTATGCTTGTAATGGCGTTGGTGATACGTTGCTTGAGATGATTTATGTTTTGTATCTTTTCCTGATACACCATGGCCTTCAAATGCCCCCAAAGGTAAAAATCACGTGGGGTAAGGTCTGGGGATCTGGGAGGCCACTCCACAGGACCACGCCGACCAATCCAGTGTTAAAAACCATATGTATGGAAACTTATGGGACACCCTGTACTGTATATTATACTTATATCATATATATATCTATATATAATCTATATATATTATATATATATATATATATATATATATATATATATATATATATATATATACCAACTCCCACCCCTGATTTCCTCCTCCCCACCGGAATTTCAACAAGTTCTCGCCAGAAGTTACTAATTCACTTAGGAAAGGAATGGAACCAGTGTTGAATAGTGGTGGACAGTGCTTAAGTCAATGAAAAACAACTCGACAGTAACAGCTGAGTCATACCCAAGGAAACCTTCCCAGGTACCCAGTGATAACTGCCCCTGAGACTCAATAACACTAGCTATGTGTTAATCCACCCACGATAGGGAGGCCTGGGACCACACCTCACTCACTTGAGTGAGTAAGGTCCTGTGACACCAGACCACGTGGTGTCACCATGATGCTACGACACCACGTAGTGAGGGAATTACAACACCACGTGATGCCCCTCATAACACCATCTGTGAGGGAATTACTCTACCACATCAGGTTTAACTCATTAAACATCTCTTCCAACCTTTCACCCCTCGACTATATGTTGTGACTTCTCTATCCCTCATGTCTGGCTGTGCCTTGAGCCCCAGCATGTCTTCCTTCCATTCCCCACCTTAACCTAAAAAAAAAAAAAAAAAAAAAAAAAATACAGGCGCCTCATAACACCATATGTGAGGGAATTACTACATCATGAGGCCCCTCATAACACCATCTGTGAGGGAATTACTACACCACGTGATGCCCTTCATAACACCATCCACGAGGGAATTACTCCACCACATCAGGCCCCTCATAACACCATCTGTGAGGGAATTACTACATCATCATGCCCCTCATAACACCATCTGTGAGGGAGTTACTACACCACGTCAAGCACCTCATAACACCACCTGTGAGGGAACTACTACACCATGTGATGCCCCTCCTGTTCAATACCTCAGCACACAAGATCTATGTGACCTCCACTGTAAACATTAATCTGTATGTTCACTGTTTGTTCCTCTACCTTTCTCTAATGAAGGCTTTTGTTAAACCAGCAGTGAATGTAATAATTCATTTATGTCTAATGCATATTTTCAGCCTTCGGGCTGCAGAACATTTTCAATAGACCGTTTATTATTATTATTATTATTATTACACTTACATACACGTACACATATCTACACATATATACATAGATCAGATTCACGTGGGTGATGTCACTGGTCGCTGCCATGCAAGACAGTGGGTCATATACATTGGACGTCATATTCTAATTGAAGACTAATCAGTGTGGGCTAGCAAAACATCCCCGATTCAATATAGTGAGAGAGAGAGAGAGAGAGAGAGAGAGAGAGAGAGAGAGAGAGAGAGAGAGAGAGAGAGAGAGAGAGAGAGGAGGGGTTGAGTAAAAATGGGATTGAGGGAGTAAGAGAGAGAGGGAGTAAAAGAGGGGGGGGGGGATAAAGTGACTCACACGACCATAAATCAAGACAGGACCCAGATCCTCCTGCACAAAGGCTGCCCACCTGCCCTGAGCGTGAAGGAGACGGGGGGAAAGAAGGAGGGAAGGAGGGAGGAAAGGAAAGAGGGAGCATGATTGAGGGAGGGAGGGATGATGATAGAGAAAGGGAGGTGATAGAGGGAGAGAGGTGGTGGAGGGAGGGATGATAGAAGTGATGGTGAGAAGGGAGGGGGAGGAAGGAAGGGAGGGTGGTTGAGGGAGGGAGGGTGAGAGGGGGGTGGGGTGAGAGAGAGGTAAAGTGTGGACGGGAGAGATGGAGAGTGAGGGAGGGCGGTGAGGGTGAAGGAGGAAGGAGGGAGGTGAGGGTGAAGGAGGGAGGGGGGAAGTAAGGGTAGGGGAGGGAGGGAGGGCGAGATGGAGAGAAGGGGAGAGGAGGGGAAGGTATGGACATGAGAGAGGGAGGGTGAGGAATGGAGGGTGAAAGAAGAAGGGATGAAGGGAGGGATGAAGGGAGGGAGGGTGAGGGGAAGAGGTAGGTAGGAAGGGCTAGAGGGAAGGTGAAGGAGGGAGGCAGGGAGGAGGCAGGAGAAGGAGGGTGGGTGAGAGAGGGGGGAGGGAGAGGGAGGGTGGAAGGAAGGGTAAAAGAGGAAGGGAACTGAGAAATCACCTGGAAACAACCAACAGAGTCAACAGCAGACAATTCGGATTCAGGAAAGGGAAGTCCACCACAAAAGCGGTTGCCCTGGCATGTGAAAACATAGCCAGAGGCGCGGCGAGTGGTAGACAATGTTATCTAACTCTCCGGAATGTAGCGAAGGCATTTGACAAAGCCTGGCATGACGGTCTAAAATATAAGATCCTCCAACTCAGACTACCCACCAACATTGAAAAGTTGCTTTGCAACTTTCTGGACGGCAGAAATGCCAGACTGAGGGTAGGACAACACACAGGAGAGACCTTCCCACTCATGAGCGGAGTCCCTCAGGGGAGCGTCCTCTCCCCCACCCTATATATTATCTACACAAGTGACACTCTGCCTCCCACTAAAATAGGTAACGAAGATATTATGTATGCAGATGACATCACTCAAATAACAACACATCAAGGAAAATCGCGAGCGTTACAGGCCGACAACACCAGCGGGAATTAGAAAGGAAAAATAATTTCGAAAAGCAATGGAAAATCCAAACCAGTCTCCTGAAATTCACAGTGATACCCTTATGCAGAAGGAAAACCCATCCATTAGTAACCAATAATGCTCAGACAGAATACAAAAGCAGATGACACTCTATTTACAATACTTAAGTAAATCACAACAAAAATGATGCAATAGATTCTAGAAAGTTCTTACATATGTAAAATACATCAATATATACAAGAAAATCTCCCTAAACTTGTCAAAATAACTGTTGCTTGGGATAGAAAATAACCAAAACACCTAGTTAACGAAATTTATAATGCCAAATTATGCCTCGGTATAACAATACAATATAAAAGTCTACACGGGTTCTGCCATGTTACGAATATGTAAATTGCATTTTTTTAACACCGAATTAAGGTTTCAATTCCAGGGAATTGCAGGCAACAGAATCTCCCGTCCACCTATACCTATAGTAAGACATTTGTGGGTGTAAGTTTCAGTGTGGTCCCAGTTGTTTCATGGTGCCTAATCCATCGTGATACTGTGGGTTCGCTCACCCCAGTTCACTGTGCTATCTCAGCATCATGTATTCCCTGTTGTGAAGGGCAATGATAGCACCTCTCATATATTGCGAGACATGTAATATGTAATCTGAAGCCTCGGATAATTAGCATCATTCGAAAACGTATATACTCATTCATGTTCAAAGGTCGCGGATGTAGAACTACCAACTGTTCAGAAACAAGTCAAGTAACATTGCTCAGAAAGCCTCGAATCATGGCTAACGATACTTTTTGGGGAGACTGTACACTCTTTAAAAAATTATTCGGCACCCTTTGCTCTGATACACCCCCGCAACGATCACGATACAGAAGCCGTGATTACGTGGTGTAGTTGGTACCTCTGTCTCTCTCTCTGCGTGTGTGTGTGACACAACAACATCAGAAAATAAGAACATAAGAATGGAGAAAACTGCAGCGGAACTATTGGGCCATACTGGACAGTCTCAAGTACACCCAACCCCTGTTGCTCATATATCCATCCAACCTATGTTTGAAGCGATCCAGCGTATTCGAGTTAATGATGATATTTGGTAACTTGTTCCACTCCGTCCTCTACTCTATTTCCAAGCCAATGTTTGCCTATTTCGCGCCTAAATTTAAATTTGTCTAATTTAAAACCATTGTTACGAGTTCGCTCCTGGTTGGATAGTTTGAGTAACTTTGTAATGTCCCCTTTGTTCAGCCCTGACTTCCATTTATACACCTTTATCATATCGCCCCTCACTCTACGTCTCTCGAGGGAGTGCAAATTAAGATGCTTTAACCTGACTCTGTACTCAGGGTTCCTAATGCCCGGGATTAGTCTTGTCATTCTCCTCTGAATTATTTCCAAGGATTCTATATCCATTCTGTAATACGGTGACCAGAACTGAACTGTGTAATCCAAGTTAAGTCTGACAAGCCCAAGATATAGTTTTAGGATGACCTCACTAGTCTTGTAACTAACACTACTTTGTATGAACCCAAGTATTTTAATAGCCTTGTTTCGAGCAAATACACATTGCTTACTCGGCTTAAGATTCCTACTTATCATCTATATATATATATATATATATATATATATATATTATATATATATTATATATATATATATATATATATATATATATATAAAACAAAGAAGTCTGTCTGTCTGTCTGTCTGTTTGTCTGTGTCCGCAAGAGAATCTTGGAAACTACTTTACCGATCTGGACCAAACTTGGCATGGATAGCAAGTGTCATCTCCCCAACAGTCCCTTGTTTGATGGTGATTAACCCAGATAACCCGAAAAAATCATTCTGATTTCAAAGTTTGCGACATATCTCCATGAGGGAGACTAATAGTCCAGCAGATATGTGAAAAAATATGAACGAATTGTGACTTAATGATACAAGCATGAATTTTGGTACAGAATTGGGAAAAGTATAAAAGAAGATTTTTAGTTATAGGGCCACTCAATATTCTTCCTGTGATGGCCGTGGCGGCCATTTTAGTTCAACCATTACGGCAAAATCAATTATGCGCCATAACTTTAAAACTAATCAAGATAATCATGTACTTGAAGTGTCTATACCCATGTTTTAAGATCAAGGAGCTCATTAAAGCAACCATAATTAGCGCATTGTGTGAATTTATTCTAAAATCATATATACTTTTGGTCAGTACACTTCATATTACGTCTGGCCCAGAAGTGGCAAGAGTGATTGAGGAATTTGAGGTCTCAATGGAAACGAAGAAGTCACAATATGACTGTCATCTTGAATTGATGCAGTATGCCCAGAAAGCATACTTTACCAATGTGCAGTCACTCAAAGATGCCGTCAATGAAATGGAAAATCCATTTAGGGACAACAGCACAGCCCTTCTGGTGCTGACAGAACCTGCTGTGACAGATACTATATGAAACCTGGAGATATTGGGACAAGAGCTTTATGATAACTATGTCAAAAACCGTCTTATAGATGTGGCTAAACCTATTGCTGATCCTGCCAAGCACAATAACCTTCCTCTCTTCAGTCGACCTCTAGTCGGAGCAAATTCTAAAGATCAACAAGTGATCTTTGAAGAATGATTGTTCCCTTTTTTCCAGACTTTATATAACTTCTCAAGTGCGAGATGGAGACCTTGACAAGTTCTTTGAAAACATAAAGGGAGTAGATGAAAGGAACCATGTGCAGATAGCGTTTGCACAGGACATCAGATCACTGAGCACACAACTACAGCTATCAACAATGAAGTACGACTGCCCCCTTTTCTCCAGACTGTACATCGCCTCCCAGACATGAAACGGTCACGTGGATGAGCTTTTCCGACACGAGAACTAGGCATGTTCACCAGCACTGTCACAGATGGGCGATCTGCGAACAGGAACAAAGTCTGATTTGGTGCGCTGCTTGGAAGATCTTATCCCGATGCATGAAAATGTGTCCAGCCCCACTTTGCAGGCCATCTTCCTAGATGGTGCTGCCGTTGTCATCCTGCTTCGACCAAGCTCTGCAAGGACTTTCCAAGATTATGCCAATGATCTTTGTGCCGTATATCACATCTCAGCTTCAGCATGTCGCAAGATTGGACGTAACCTAGGACGTGTACCTGCCTGACAGCTTGAAAGGTGATACTCACAGAAACAGAGGAAATGGAGTTAGAAGACGTATTGAAGCATCTAGTGCAATCTCTGGGAACTAGCAGGAGTTTCTACGCCTCGATGACAACAAGACAGAGCTATTCCTCTTGTTAGCACGGACTGCTGTCGGAATTAAAATTTATATGCAGGTCATCACTACACACATCGATGATGTGCCTTGCTCCAGGAGTCGGGTTGACGTTTCAGGTCTCGCTCCAAGCGTGCATGAAAGATGCTGTAAAGCAAGGCCACAACAAGGTGTTGATGTGCACAGATGTCGTGGTTCTGGCAGCCGCCCAGAGTCTCAGCATCGGTGAATTTTGGGTTGCCTTTGGGGCTGAGAAGAACTTCAGATTCGTTGCTGCACATGAAATATCAAAAGCAATGAGGCCTGATCGGTGTGCTGCCTTGCTGATGTTTCATGCCTTTACTGGGTGCGACACAGTTCCAACTCTGGGGGTAGAGGCAAGAGGCCTGCATGGGAAACTTTGAATGCCTACGGAGATGTCACTGCAGTATTGTGTGCCTTAGTTGCTAGGCCAAGCCCTGAGTCAATAGAAGAGCACATGGGACAATTGGAACACTTTGTTGTCCTTTTATTTGATCGCACCAGTGATTAGAAGCGCATGAACCAAGCCAGGAAGCAGCTGTTCACTCAGAAAGGCAGAGCTGCGCTTATCCAGCACACCAAACGAGTTGCCTACCAAGCTAGATATTACTGGTCCCAGATGATGGCTGCAAGGCCAGAGCTTCCTTCACCATGTGAATGGGGCTGGATGGAGAAGACAGAGGGAGGCTGGGAAATACGCTGTACAACGATGCCAGAAGCCCCGCAAGCCTGCAGAGAGCTTTTGCGGTGTGAATGTAAGAAGGGATGCAGAGGCATAAAGGCAACCCTCCCATGCACAGCTCTTGGCCAATAATAATAATAATAATAATTAACGGTTTATTGAAAGAGCATAGCAGCCAGAAGGCTGAAAACATACAGCTACATAATTGGGGAATGGGTTTCGATTTACAAATATACAAGTAAAATAAGTGATACAAATAAGATATATAATAACAAGGTGGGGAAAAGCTCAAACTGTGCTGACTGAGTTAGTGACTGGAATGAAGTATGAAATGATGTATGACAATGCATAAAAATATTCAGATCAACTGTATATTACAAAAAAAAAAATGACCATCAACTGTACATCACAATAAAATTCGTTTATTTTTTTTGCCCATAGCGGCAAGTGGCTGCCATTTTGAAAAATGGCAGTCAAATCTGCGATGTCCCTTTGCCTAAAATTCTTTAACTAGACATACCCTAATTGTGTGCCAAATTTCATGCTTTTATCATCAAAGACACAATTCATCCACATATCTGCTGAGCTATATGCATTCCAAAGGCATTCACTGCTGAAAACATCCACCAGCCTTGATTTTATGTCCAAATCTGTTAAATCCCAGTTTTATCCTCTTTCAGTAATTTTGGCGAGGACATAAAATCTGTGCCATCAGATTGTCCAGTGGAAGAAACTTACTACGGAACTATCCCATTGCCTTAATAGATTGAAAAATCATGAACCTCGTCTTACAGCTAATTGAACCTGAAGCTGCTTGCATCTTTCATTATGATGAGTGATGTCAAGTACACAGAAATGGTACTGAGTGGCATAGTTATAAGCAATGAATCTTCCAGTACGCCTCTAAGAGCAGCCTGGAGTCCATACTGCCGACCTGGCAGAGCTCAACGACTGGTTGGAGGAGGGCGGATGCTCACATCATTCCACACACCAAATGGGCTATTGAGAGGAGGTGACAGCTGTTGTAGTGGAATCAATCGAACCTGATAATGTCGTTTTGCTATTGGGCTATGCTGATTACCTTATGAACAAGGGTCTGAAGAAGTTATGGACCTAGTTTGTGGTGGGTGAAAAGCGGCAGCCTTACACATCCTATCCGAGAAATTAGGTTTCGCACTCTTCCAGGTGCTTGTGAAAGCACATGTTACAATCAGTGGTAATGCCCATTAGTAAAATAGGTATGAAACATGGTGCCATGGTAGGCGACCCTCTGGCTATTTAAGCGAACCTCAGCGAACAAGATATCCAGATGGTGAAGGTTTTCCTTGTCTTAATATAGTAAAGTTCAAAGTCCAAACTGACGTTTTCGACGTTTGATGAGTTGTGAATTGAGCGTCATACTCGAATTTCCACTGTCAAATTGCTTGGTGAGCTGCCTTTTGTGTCAAGTGTGATCCGAGGGCATTTTAGAAGGTCGTACTATATTATACATGGTGCGGTCACCCTTCTTGTTAATCAGAATGGGAATATGATGGACCCGACTAAATTTGGATGGGATAATAAGAAGGGGTCCTTCTAAGTCCCTGAAACTAATATTCGCACAACTTCTGAGAACATGTGAATGCGATGGTAAGTGTGACACCAAGTGCTGTGACTGCAAGTCTAAAGGTGTCTATTGTGTGTGTGTTTTATTTTTATTTTTTTCCCCAAAGAAATAAAATCACTTTTAAAGTAGTTAACCTCTTACTACTTCATAACCCCACAATCTCATATTGTACCTCTGACTCTCCTTGTTAGGATGAAGTCTGGATGCAGCGGACATTGGAATTTGTACACATTAACCCTAAAAGTGTAATGAGTGATATCGGACACGTCTAAATTCTCACCTGGTATGTGGTACTTGCACTTTTCTTGTTATGAACCAATAGTTCTGGGCAAGAAACCCAAATACAATTTGTTTGTTCTTATTCATTGAATAACCTATGTATTTCATGAAGGTTTTATAAATGTCATAGATTACATTACAGGTATAGCCATTGTTATGATATTGTAATTGTGTGAACATGGTTGTATTCATTATATTCACCCAAATAAAGATTATGATAATTATTACTTAATTGATCAGTCCCAAATTAGGTAAGGTCATTTCATTATTTGGAGTATTTTGGTGTTCAGCGATGGTGGTTATATTGGATTTCCGGTTACAGATGGTGGCCGATAGTAAAATAGACATGTCAGACGTATGAAGGTATATAAAAATTAGCCGAAATTTATACCAAGTTAGTCATCTACACATTCTACAGTAGATCTAAAGTTATGGCTGGCTCAACGTTTCCTTTTGCGTAATGACGGCCATCTTTGATTTATCCCCTACTGGGTGAACGCGCAGTTGGGTAAAGTTGACAGGGCAGCCAGCCTGGCATGATCCACGTGTCTCCCCTGTCCTGTTCGAGCCTTTGGCCTGAAGACAATTCTGTCTCTGGCTCTCTCTCTCTCCTCTGTCTGAGCCATGTGGTTAAGGTTTGTCCTTCCAGTCAAAGGGAATGTTAAGTGGGAGTCAGTGGTGCATATGCTGACTTTTTATTTGTAAATATGTATAAATAAGGTAGATTTACATTGGTGTTTCTGTTGGTCCTTTTCGCAAAGGACTTTACTCTTCAGCCATGACTGAGTATTTGGAAGACCTTAAGAGTATTTCATGGAGTTTACCCGACTTAAACCTAGCCATAGCAGTATATCCCTGTTGTCCAGTTCTGTGTCTTATAGGGTAAGCTTAGGCGAGACACTGGGTTGTGCTAACACACTCAAATTTCACCTTCCAGTAACACGCTTACATAATGGAAGTGGACACATCACACTTGTGGTGGTATACACGTCACACTTGTGGTGGTACTCACCTTGGTGGTAGTCACGTCACACTTGTGGTGGTACTCACCTTGGTGGTAGTCACGTCACACTTGTGGGTGCCACCGAAGATGTGGTGTTGAAGGAGGTCATCAGAGTCGTCACACTGGTTGAAGTCTATAACACTGAGCGGGAAGGTCACCGACACCACGCCCCTGTGGAAGAATACATAGGTTAAGTCACCGCGTGTGTTAAGTCAGGTCACCACACGTGTTAAGTCAGGTCACCACACGTGTTAAGTCAGGTCACCACACGTGTTAAGTCAGGGCACTACACGTGTTAAGTTATCTCACCACACGTGTTAAGTCATCTCACCATAAGGGTTAAGTCAGGTCACCACATGTATTAATTCATGTCACCACACGTGCTATGTCAGGTCACCACACGTGTTAAGTCAGGTCATCACACGTATTAAGTCAGGCCACCACACATGTTAAGTCATGTCAGCCCACGTTTTAAGTTAGGTCACCACACGTGTTAAGTCACGCCCTCCCCTTGTGTTAACTCAGGTCACCACACTTGATAACTCATGTCACCGTTCGTGTTAAGTCATGTCACCCAAAGTATTAAGTCAGGTCACTACTTGTGCTAAGTCAGGTCACCACACGTGTTAAGTCAGGTCACCACACCTGATAACTCATGTCACCACTTGTGTTAAGTCATGTCACCCAAGGTGTTAAGTCAGGTCACTCCAAATGTTAAGGGATGTCACCCAACATGTTAAATCAGGTCACCCTGCATGTTAAGTCAGGTTATAACAGCACCTTTGCTTTATATAAATATTCACCCAAATGAATAACACCAAGTTATTCAACAAGTAAGTCAACCTGATGTTGACGAAAACAGACAGCTGGGCTTGTAACTCTCTCATAGGTCGAGCGCAGGTCACCAAATTAATCAAAACAGCCTGCACGCTCCCACTCCTCTCTCAGACAGAGAGAGGCCAGTAGACGATTACCACTTGGACAGGGAAGTGAGACACATAACTCAAGTGTTATCTCAAAGTGTTATTCACAACACTTCCCTGGAGAGAATTGATAATTTATTATCTCAGATTATATCTGTGTATATAGTGTTATGCCATAACTTAGCAACTTAATTATGTTAAAGATGAATATAGTAATGATAGCACATATGTCACAACAAAAAAGCAAATTGGCAACTCAGCACAACTTAGTCCTGAATATTTATCACTTAAGATATAATATTACTTCAATACACGACAAACAATGTTAAATGCAAACGTTACAAGAACAAATAAGGACGAAATTGTGCATCATGGGTTCAATCACAGCCCTCTTTATCACAGCAGTTCAGGAGTGTTGGTCACACAATATATATATATATATATATATATATAATCAACACCTCAACCCGCCAGGATTCGAACCCACGGCCCACAAGCCTATGACTGTGACCGGGGAACGCTAACCGCTGGACCACCAGGATGCTAAAAGCAGTCCTAGACTTTGTTATATTTCACACAAAGCCTGTTCAACGAGCTTATGGCGCCGTGAACCTCTAATGGGGACCACCCACACCACTTAGGTGGTCAGAGTAACGTTTTACCAAATCCGGCTTCGAAACACGAGGATCCATATATATTTCATTAGCCCAATAAAGCACGTTGAACAGGCTTTGTGTGAAATATAACAAAGTCTAGGACTGCTTTTAGCATCCTGGTGGTCCAGCGGTTGGCGTTCCCCGGTCACAGTCATAGGCTTGTGGGCCGTGGGTTCGAATCCTGGCGGGTTGAGGTGTTGATTGTATGTAGAAGTCCGCGTGTATATATATATATTAGTTCTTGACTTGATAAGTGGCAGGGCTGAAGTAAACACTTTGTTGGGTTTTGTTTTATTGTAGAAAAATATAGTTTCACAGGTACTGAGTTCAGTTGAGAGTATATTGTACCTTCTCTTAGTACTCTTATATGGGAGAGCATTTAAGTGAAGGTGTTCACTGGGTAACAGGTGATATAATAGTCTCTCTCTCTCACCAGGGAGAGGGAGTTGTCAAGAGTTCTTCACAGGATGTTGCTGTTGAAATGTGTTGACCAAGCTTGACCTCGCTCGCTCCATGGAGGAAATGTCAACTCGCCAATTGATTCATACTCATAGATGAATGACTTGGTGAATACATGGGTAATATACATTTGGGTAAATATTTATATAATACAAATTGTGCTGTTACAAGGTTTGTAATTATACACGTCACGAAAAGTTAAATAAAATTTAGTTACAAAAGTTTAGCATAATATGTGTGCAGGTTACATTATGAACAGATAAATTAAATCAAAAGAATAAAGATTAAATATAATCTTGAGTAAATCACTATTATATGCACAGTAAATAAACAATAAACTACTTTGCAATATCACCACCGATTGCACTTTACACCCATTAATAATAATAGAGCAGCACTGAATACTTAATACCAGATATGAAAACTACAAGCTTAACACTAATATTAAACAACTCCCGCATTAAGGTGCAAAAATACCTACATACATACATATTTTTTTTATGTATCAGTACCAACCCTGCTCACACATAATTATAAAAAAAAATATTTTATTTCCATACGTTGAGGGGTACATGCCTAAAAAATATTTGACTATGCACAATGCAACACACCACTGTACATTACGCCGTGCATAACACTCCTCTCCCCCATTAAAATAAAACCCGCAGGGTTTTACATTGGCAACACACAGTTATCAGATCTGCCTAATATGGCCTAGACAGGGTATCAGCATAGTTGCTACCTGACCCAGCTTGGAGAAGGACGTGTCCCCAAGTTCTCCCGTAGCGACCAAGGAAAATGACCGCCTTGGATCGTTGTGTCTTGTGGGAAGAGAAGAGTAGTGTGGGGAAAGACGACCTCCTTGCCACTCTGTTAAGGCAGCTGGGGCAGTTGAGAAGTGAGGTTGACACTCTAAAGGGGGAAAATGAAGCCCTCAGGACTGAACTCCTTCAGGTAGGTGTCCTGCCTAGCAGGACACCTGCAAGGAGGAGCAGGCGTGGAGAGTGGTTGTCTCCAAGGGGACTAGGGTCAAGCTCAGGAAAGCTAACCAGGGTGTGGAATGTAGGAACCTCTACCAGGTGCTGGAGGAAGCTGGCGAGGAAGAGAAGAGGCAGGAAAGAGTGGTGCAGGTGGAGGAAAGGGCAGTTGTACAAACCCTGCCCAGAAGTAAGGTCGTGGTAGTTGGGGACAGCCAGGTGAGGTTTTTAGATACGACTTTTTGTACAAGAGATAGGAAGCGTAGGACTAGGGTGTGTTTTCCTGGGGCTGGGATAGGGCATGTAGCTGAGAGGTTAGACAGGGTTTTGTCAGGGGAGGGTACCAATCCAGTAATGTGTCTTAGTGTGGGAGGAAACGACATAGGAAGGGCTAGGAGTGAGGAACTTTTCAAGAGGTATAGGGAGGCGCTGGGGAAGATTAGAGATAGGGGAGGGATCCCGATAGTATGTGGTGTCTTGCCTAGAAGAGGGGTTGGTCGTGAATGGCTGTCCAGGGCAATTGCTATAAATTGCCGACTGGAAAAACATTGTGCAAACAATGGTTGCGCATTCATTGATAACTGGCAACCATTCTATGGCAACGACTGCCTGTACAGTCGTGACGGAGTACAATTGTCTCGTGCGGGGGTAAAGACGTTGTCTGCATAAAGGGAGCGTGAAATTGTAACTCCAAAGGGGGGGGGGGGGGTTCGCCAGTAGAGAGAGGTCGGGGAAAGTGGGAGTCAAAAAACAAGCAGGTCCTGGGAAGTAAAATTAGTAACTCAGGACAAGGGGTAAAACAGGACCAGGGAAGAGTAGGCTTAAATGTATACTATACAAACAGTAGGAGCGTTAGAAATAAAATAGACTTGCTGAGAGCGGTTGTATGTACCGAGAATGTAGACGTCATAGCAATCACCGAAACTTGGATGAATCTGGCGAGCAAATTTTTTTTATCAGAGTACCACATAGAAGGGTACAACCTTTTTCACAAGGACAGGGAAGGTAGGAAGGGGGGAGGGGTCGCACTCATCGTCAAGGATACATTAAAATACTGTATTAATAATTCAATAAAGGGTGAAATGGGAACCGAGTCTGTATGGGTAGAAATCACGGAAAGAAGAAAAAAACTAATTACGGGAGTGATTTACAGGCCCCAAGTCTGGGCAAAGAAGCAGTTCAGCCCATATGGCAGGAAATGAGTAGGGCAGCAAAATATAACAGCCTGTGCATTATGGGGGATTTCAATTTCAGAAATATTGACTGGGACAACATTGTAGGTGACTATGAATCTGAAGACTTCCTAGACGCAGTACAGGACAATTTTTTGAAACAACTAATTACAGAACCTACTAGAGGTGACAATATATTAGAACTAGTATTGACAAATAAAGAAAATATTATCAGCGATATCACAGTAGGGGAAGAACTAGGTAACAGTGATCACAGAGAAATCAGGTTCACCCTAAATTGAGAAACAAAAAACAATGACACTATGGTCAGAGTCCCAAACTTTCGGTTGGCGGATTATCAGGGGTTAAGAAGGTACCTAGGTGAGGTCACCTGGGAACAGACACATCAGTCCCCAGTAGGAAGAGGTGAGGTCATAGATGACACAACAATTGATCATGATTATAATATGTTCACTAGTATACTACATAAAGCACAAGAACAAAATATACCATACAGAAAAATTAGGTCAAATAAGAATGAGCCAAGGTGGATGACCAGAAAATTTAAACATGACATAGGAATAAAGAAAGGAATTTATAAGAAATTAAAGGGAGGGGAGGAGCAGCTGAGAAATAGGTATAATGAACTATCTTGGAATGTTAAGAAAAATGTAAGGAAAGCAAAGAGAGACTATGAAGTCAAAATAGCAAGAGAATCCAAGGCGAATCCCAAGGGATTTTCCAGGTATATAGAGCAAAAGTCAAGGACAAAGTTGGGCCTTTAAAGTCAGGGAGGGGAGAAGTGATAAATGGCAGTGAAAAATAAGCAAAGCATTGAACAACTACTTCTTATCAGTTTTCACAGAAGAAATTCGCGGGGGAATTCCAGAGATGGAACTGATATTTAGAGGAAAGGAAGAAGAGAAATTAAAGAATATCACTATCAGAAAAGAGGATGTTCTTAAGAGGATAAATTAACTAAAGAAGACAAAATCCCCAGGGCGGGACGAAATTTTCCCTCGAGTCTTGAAAGAGTGTAGGGAACAGATTAGCGGACCCCTTGTAAATTTATTTACAAAATCATTAGACACCAGAGTTGTGCCAGACTTGTGGAAACAGGCAAATGTAGTACCCATAATCAAAAAGGGAGACAGAGCATCAGCGTCAAATTACAGGCCGATCAGTTTGACGTCAGTAGTGGGGAAATTTCTTGAATCAACTATAGCAGATAGCATCCGATCGCATCTAGAGAAAAACAAATTAATCTACAATTCGCAACATGGGTTTACAAAGGGAAAATCTTGTCTAACAAATCTGCTGACGTTTTTTAGGAAAGTCTTCGAGGTAGTAGATAATGACGAAAATTACGATGTTATTTACTTAGACTTTAGCAAAGCATTTGACAGAGTACCGCTTCAGAGGCTTCTGAGAAAAATTGAGGCTCATGGTATCGAGGGGAAAGTTTTAAATTGGATAAAATCATGGCTCACCGATAGAACGTAGAGGGTCAGTGTAGATGGTGTTAAATCTGAGTGGGGCCGTGTAACCAGTGGGGTTCCCAAGGGGTCAGTACTAGGCCCACTCTTGTTCATAATCTACATAAACGATCTAGATACTCGGATCAGCAGTGACATAAGCATGTTTGCGGATGACACCAAAATAGGGCGGCAGATTATTTCAGGGAAGGATGCAAATGCATTACAGGAGGATCTAAATAAACTGCAGGGGTGGTCTGAATAATGGCAAATGAAATTCAACACCAGCAAGTGCAGCGTACTTAATATTGGAAGAAAAAATACTGACAATGTATACAGCCATAACAACGTCAACCTAGAGAAGTCGACTTGTGAAAGAGACTTAGGGGTACTTGTAAACCCGGACCTATGGCCTAGAAAACAGTGCGTTAATGTTCGAAATAAGGCAAACAGAGTATTGGGTTTTAAATCTAGAAGTGTAAGTAATAAGAGTGCAGAGGTCTTATTGCAACTATATCTTGCGCTAGTCAGGCCGCACCTCGATTATGCGGTTCAGTTCTGGTGCCCTTATTATAGAATGGATATCAATTCACTAGAGTCAGTGCAGCGAGGAATGACGAAAATGATTCCGGGACTTAGAAACCTTCCATATCAGGATATATTTAAAGACACTTAACTTGCATTCCCTAGAAAGACGAAGAATGCGGGGAGATATGATAGAAGTATTTAAGTGGGTGAAAGGAATCAATAAAGGGGATATAGATAAAGTTCTTATAATATCCGAGCAGGATAGGAATCGGAGCAACGGATTTAAGTTGGATAAGTTTAGGTTTAGGAGGGAGATAGGAAGAAACTGCTTCACAAATAGGGTGGTGGACGAGTGGAGCAAGCTTACCAACTTTGTAGTAAGTGCTGGAACTCTGGAAAGTTTCAAAAGGAGGCTAGATAGATTCAGGGATGATAGAGAGTGGTAGTAACTCTCGACAGGAGCTGCCATGCACAGGCCAACTGGCCTATTGCAGACTCCTTATTTTCTTATGTTCTTATGTTCCTATGTAATATTGTTATCCTTATCATTGATATGTCTACTTTCAATATCATATGGTTGAAAAGCCAAACACCAGCAAGTTAAACATTGGTTTATGTTCTTTATTAGAGTTACAAATTGCAAGGGGTTGTGGTCGCCATATAAGATGATTAACAATGCAGCTGCTTCTTTCTCAATGGTAGAGTAATTTCTTTGGTGAGGCTTAAATTTAGTAGACATGTAAGATATCGGGTGCAAAACAGCATTATTACCCTCTTGCAATAAAACTGCTCCAGCTGCTGCGTCACTTTCATCTATTTGTACCACAAATTACTTGTCAAAGTTTGGTCCCCTTAATACGAGTTTAGACATCAAAATTGCCTTAATTTTCTCAAATGCCTTTTGATAACTTTCCGTCCACACAAAATCTCTTTTAGGATTAACTAAATCAGTTAATGGTCTAGCAACATCAGAAAAGTTAGTGGAGAATCTCCTATAATACCCCGCTGTAAAGGCCTGGACTTTGGGTTATAAATCCCTTGCCAGCCTAATGAGGATCTTATAAAAGGAAAGTCAAGAACCATGGGTTTCCAAGGGGTAACAAACAACTGTTAGAGATTGACATCTCTTTACTACGGAAATAATCACAATAATTTAACCCTAACACCACTCACACAAATATTAAATAAAGAGCACTGGAGTCAAACAATTACTTGAAACAAAATAATCAATACATCAAATTACAGGTATTTCCTACGGCTGCAGATGAATACTCCTAACCGGCAAGGTGGAATGTTCTGGTAACGTGGTGGTCCGCTCTAAGGGGGAAGGTCCAGGGCAGCTTCCTCACTTGGCGCCGGCGTTGGTGGGCGATGTCTTGCCACACAAGAGAGACGCCAGGGCACGGACGGTGGATAGGGCGTGGAGGAATTGACGATGACGTCGCAGCCGCGGTAGTAGCTGGAGCAGGTGTCCAGAGTTGACAGCCGAATAGTGAAGGACTGGGGAATCAGCCCATGAGCCCCAGGAACCTCCGATGAGTAAACAACCAGAATTGGAATCGAACAACGGGGGAAATAGCAGCTGTGGTACTGGCTGGATAGTATCTGGTGTGCCACGAGGCTGCAGCGACCTTCTCACATCCGTCTACCCCTCTAGTGGGGCCGAGAACAAGCAAACGAGTGGCGGACAACCATCCCTCTCGTTACAGCCCTTACACCCGCCATACCAAAAAAGCGTTGGACTGCCTTACGGTTTGTGGGTAAGGGCAAGGTATCAACGAACTCAACTTTAGCCTGGACTGGGGACACTGTTCCACAGACAATCTCATGTCTCAAAAATACTAATTTGGCATGGCCAAACTCATTCTTTACAAGGTTAAGAGTGAGCTGAGCACTATTAAGACGAATGAACAGACAACGAAGTAGTTCAATATGCTCACTCCATGTGGAAGAGAAACACTATTACATCGCCAAGATATGCTCTGACACCATCAAAACCATTAATGACAACTGACATCAAACGTTGGAAAGTTGGAGGGGCTTTACGCATACAAGCCATAAGGCATAGCAAATGCCGATATGCGTCTTGCCCACTCTGACAAGGGTACCTGATAATACCCCTTAAGCAAGTCAATCTTAGTAATGTACTTTGCATCACCCACTGCATCAATTATATCGTCAATATGGGGGAGGGGGAAAACTGTTGCCTTTGTGAGGTATTTCATTTTTCGGTAATCAGTACACATTCTTAAAGTACCACAAGACCTTAGGGCCAGGACACAAGGGGATGCCCACTCACTGTCACTAGGTTCAGCCAAGTTATTGTCAATCAAGAACTGCACCTCGTCATTGAGAATGCTGACGTGCTGTCGTCATTGAGAATGCTGACGTGCCGGGGAGACATGCGGGAGGGTGCTTTTTTCACTGGGGCTGAGTTGTCCACCAACACAACATCATGGGTCACCACCGAGGTAGGCTGCGGCACATCACCAAAGATGGGCTGGAACTCCTGTAGGAGACACATTGCATCGCTCCTCTGGTTCCTGTAGTAGATGGCACAATTTAGAAGAAACATGACTTAACACATCAGAATTGTTCAGTTTGATATCAGCTTTCAACTCCCCAAAGTCATGCTTAGATAACTCATCCTCCTCCACTTCATCACATGTCACAGTATTGCACACCACCTTATCATGTCTAACACAATAGGGTTTCAACAGATTAACATGTATAAGTCTTTTAGTCTTCCTACATCCAGGCGTTGCTATGACATAGTTAACATCTCCCACTTTACTCAAAACTTCAAAGGGACCCTGATACTTAGCTTGTAGGGGAAACTTCCTAATGGTCAAGAACGAAAGCACCTTATCCGCAACATTAAATTTTCTATCTTCTGCAGTTTCATCAAATTGACTTTTCATTTTCTCTTGGGCTTCCTTCATATTACACCTTGTAAATTCCTGTACATGGTTCAACCTTTCTTCAGATTCACAACATACTCATTTACAGTACTTGATTCATATTCTTCTACCCAACTCTCAAGCAATAGTTTTAAGGGATCACGGATATCCCGACCAAATATCAGTTCACTTGATGACATTCCCAAACTAGACTGCATAGTACAATAGCATACAATAGATATGTGTCATGGGTTGCGTTAGGCTTACCCACGCAACCAACTCCAAAGTTTGTTTTACCAGAGATAAGACGCCCGGCGAGGCATAACTGGGACATGTATTTTTCAATTAGTGTATGTCAGCCAGCCTTTAGGGGGTGGGCAGTGAAATAGTGTTGTACTGTTCATCGCTTCACACCCAAAAACCCCATTTTAAGTAGTACCCCCTGAGCCATGGGTTAGTGAAGACTGTTCTCATCCTCTCCCTCCTGAAAGGGGGGCGGGACACCACACCACACAGAGTCCTCCACCGCACTCCGTCCTGTGAACCGCCGTCGACACGAGACTAAGCGTGTTAACCTAGGTTTGTTATCCCCGTGGAAATATCACGTGTGGATGCCTGGTTGCGACAAGAGCAATCCAGGCTGGCCTATCAAACCTACAGTAAATGGTTAATTAATTCACGCTTACAGAGTTCTCCTGCACGACACCCGTCTACCGTGATCGTGATCGACACGAGACTAAGTGTGTTAACCTAGGTTTGTTATCCCCGTGGAAATATCACGTGTGGAAGCCTGGTTGCGACAAAAGCAATCCAGGCTGGTCTATTGCACCTAATGGTTAATTCAAGTCACGCTTACCAGTTCTACTTGCCGCGACAACCGTCCACAGTGACTGTCAGTGACGCGAGACTATGTGTGGTAACCCAAGAGTACCTTTTTGTTGTTATGGCCGTGGGAAGAAGTTCTTGTGATGAAGCCTGGTTGCAACAAAAGCAATCCAGGCTGGCAGTAAATGTATCACTTGAAGAATTAAGGCTCTGTTAAGTTATACCCATAGTTGAGTAATCACATGTGTCCCCAAGTTAAAATTCTCTTTTAGAAGATTAATTTTATTACAGCGTGAACGTGAGTGAATCATATATCCATGCAAATTGTAAATCATTGTATGGAAGCTTGACAAATAAATGTAAGTGCAATTATCTGCCCGTATCTGTGATCCTATCTTATTATTACTGAAGGTAATGACTGATTGGTTATGACATAGTATAACCAATAACTTAGATGGATGTTGAAAATTAAATGAATTCATTAAATCATCATTTATCAAGTATAAATCATGGAATGTCGAGTGGTGGAGTGAACTTCTACGTAGATACGCCATAATCTCCTGTAAGTAATCAGTGTGAAGGTATCGGACTCTACGGTAAGAAATAAGAAATACGACATATTATTTTCTTTATATAATATAATCCACTCCTACCGCTACCAACCACTCTAAAACCATGACAAGATTGGGATGTAGGAATTCCATATCTATTGTATGCTATTGTACTATGCAGTCTAGTTTCACAACATACTCATTTACAGTACTTGATTCATATTCTTCTACCCAACTCTCAAGCAATAGTTTTAAGGGATCACGGATATCCCGACCAAATATCAGTTCACTTGATGACATTCCCAAACTAGACTGCATAGTACAATAGCATACAATAGATATGGAATTCCTACATCCCAATCATTACTTGATTCAACACAGAACTTGGTCAACATGCTCTTGAGAGTTGGTTGAATCTCTCAAAAGCACCTTGACTCTCAGGGTGGTAAGCTAAAGCTAAATATTGTTTGATGCCTAGCGTACACATAACCTTCTTAAATACTTTTGAGGTGAAGTTGGATCCTTGGTCTGACTGAACAATGCTGGGGAGTCCAAACTGTGTAAAGAACTTAATAAGGGCAGGAATTATAATACGGGCTGTAATACGTCGCACAGGTATAGCTTCCAGATATCTAGTGGAAGCACACATTACAGGTAACAGATATTCATTACCAAATTTTGTGTTAGGAAGAGGGCCCACATAATCAATGATTACTTTTGCACATGGTTCATCAACAACAGGTATAGGTTTTAAAGGTGCAGGTGACAACACTTGCTTCGGCTTACCAGCTAACTGGCATACAGTACATGACATGTACGGCCAAAATCAGCTACATCTGAGAAAACACCAACCCAATAGAAATACCTCAAAACTTTATCCGCGGTCTTCTTTACCCCCAGATGTCCTCCAATGCTATCAAGGGCTAGTCTCAACACTTTAATCTTATAGCACTCGGGTACAACAATTTGGTGTAATTCTGACCACGATTCGTTGGTAGGCACATTAGTCAGCCGGAATTTCCTCATAAGGACATTAGATTCACACAGATTCATTATGACTCACTGGTTCTGATACGGCCTTAGCAAATAATAGAACCAACGACTGGTCAGACTCTTGAGCAGAAATCAACATCTGTCTTGTGACAGGAAGGCTCCTGAAATCAACATTCACACGATCCTTAGAATCTGTCTTTACCTCACTTGACACACCACTAACAGTTTGATCTACTAAACCTGCATCTAACTGCTCTGGCTTAATATCAAACAGTCCATTCAAATCATAACCAAGCAAAACATCACACTGATCACTCGCATCTGTCCCATACATCACCATTTTAGCTTGACTACGAGTTACAGTATAAGAAGGGAATAACCCAACACACTTACTCACAAGGTCTGCAGCAGGGTCATTACTCAAAGGTGTAGAGAGCACAACCGGATCCGGAACAACAAGGCTACCAGCTATATCATTTCCCAAGAGGAACGTTACTCCCTCCACTGGTAAAACCTCCTGAACCCCTACTGTAACTGGCTGAGACAAAAGGCCTGTCGACAGATACACTTTACACAAAGGAACGCAAGTGGTTCCACTAAAGGCGCAACACAAGATGCTCACCAGTATAAGCCTCTTCCACAGATGGAAGAGCACTTTTCAACAGAATACTGAGTGAAGCACCAGTATTCCTCAAAATACTCACAGGGACAGCAGGACTACCCGCGGACACGGACACAAAACCAATTAACTGAAAGGGTTGGAACAAATCCTTAGGATCGGCACAAACTGGGTCAGAAACTGCAGCAACATCATCTCCACCAACACCATCTGTTGAGACAGATGCAAAATTAGCAACAGGCGTGTCATGGGACTCCTTAGCTTTGAGCTTAAGACATTGGGCAATATAGCGACCAGGATTTTTACAATAAAAACACACAGAAGTCATAACACCGCTAGATCCATAACCACCATGACCATCAGAACCTTTGCCAACATTCTCAAAAGAGGGTTTATTACCTCTGTTACCAAAGGGGAGCGTACCACTTTGAGCTGGAATCACGGTTGGGCCTGGGACCTCATTAACTTTATGTTTATGAATAAGACTGAAATTTCACATATCGTGCACAAAAGTCGTGTCCACTACTCAGCCAGTGAGGTTTCTAATAGCCTTGAGTCTGAAGTTTCGAAGCAGCTGGGGGAAATGCTATGGTCGGCCAACAGATGTCGCCCACTGTAGTGTGTGTGGAAGGGGGGGGGGGGGGATAGAGGAGGTGGGGGTTAGTCTAGTAGCAGGCTGTGTGTAGGTGGAGCATAACATCGTGAATTCCGCAATCACTGATAACAATAAGAATGTCATGAAGATATTTAATATTATTAAGCACGGTGAGACGTGTAACGGGTAAATAAAAGGGATCATATGAAGATCCTCCCCCCCAAACCTACTTGGGGGGGAGGATCTTCATATGATCAAGCCCAGTCGCGCTCATATGAAGATCCACCCCCCCTAACCTAACCTAACCTAACCTCCCCCCCCAAACCTACTCGGGGGGGAGGATCTTCATATGATCTAGCCTGGGGGGGGAGGATCTTCAGTTGGATACTTTGGGGGGGAAGATCTTCATATGATCCAATAAAAGCACTACAACGACCATATCTCTGCTGTTCATGGCTATGATGGTGAGACTGATGGGCACACCAGTAATTAATTCTCTGTAACTACCAGTAATGGTAGTCACGGAGAATACACAAGTTGTTACCAAGGTTGGCGCTACCCACACCAGGGGAAGGAGGTGATATCGAACACTGAAATATGCCGTGGTCGCATTCCTACCGTCGTCGTCACCAACAGGCAAGTCACATTAATTTGTCAGCATAGCCCATGTCGTCCTTATACTGTTGCAGGGTGTCCCATGAGTGACAGCAGTTACTTGTAGAGGTGAAAGAATGTGATATTGAGTTGAAAATCTTCTATACACATAAGCGTTTTTCGGTTTACTTTAGGCGTGAGGTGGGTTGTAAAAATTACGCAGGGCAAAAATTTTGCCATGTTATATTTTATTTTTCTTACCAATTGCAGCCATACTGTGTGCTGTTGCAGTCCTTATTGGTGGATTACTTAAGGCCTATTAATAGCGTGAAAACCCGTTTGAAGATACTGTAATGTTCCATAACTTGCATTAAACAACATCATACGTTCACGAGTTCCAACTCCGCGCCTAGCCTCCCCCCCCCCCCCTGCCCACCCAACTATTAAACCTCATAATTTGAGCATCGTGGGTTACCACACCTAAACACACTCCCCCACCTCGAACATTCCATCCCATCACATTCTACCCATGGCGACGAATTGGACTACTGTAATGAACACTCGCAGAACCGACGACATGGCTCCTCCCCCTTGTATTTAGAGTTACCGATAGTGTTGTCATAGCACCGAGTATGAACTTATTTAAGACCAGACTTGACCATCACTGGCGTAAGTTTAGATACATTCTGGAACCAGTGAACATTCTTTGTAAAAAAATAAATTTTAAATGAATTATTTAAAGGAGATAAGTTTGTCATAGCTGAAATTTGTCAAAGAAATATGTAAAGCAGTGGAAAAACCATATATTTTGATTATCGGCGAGGCTAACTACTTACAAACAATTATTATTTGACGATTGACAAAAGTCCTGGGAAAATGAACCAACAAGTCATAAGCTAAAAATTATCAAATCATCAGTTATCCTTGTTCATCATCAAAACATCACGAAACTATTCTGAATCGTCTAAGAATTGGGCATTTGCGATTGACGCAAGGCCAACTTATGTCTTCCCCTAATGGAGCCCCACCTATATGCTCCAACTGCCGAACACAAATAATAGTCCAACATATTCTCATTGAATGCCATATTTATAAACGGTATCGAACAATGTGCTTCACTAACTCTACAATGCAAGATATTTTAGCAGGCACCCTAAAATTTTCCTGAAGTTCAGTTTTGACCTTTTTGAAATACTGTAATCTCCTCCAAACAATATAACAATAAATTATAGAAACACAAATATATGTTAACTAATCCCTCTGGCCAGCCCTAGGAGAGACTGAAATGGGTGTCAGTGGTCTGGTTAAACTAAATCTTGATGATGATGATGATGATTATCGGCGAATGTTCACTCTACAGTCGCAGGGGTGGTGGTGGAGCTTGGAGGGGGGCGGAGGATCCACTTGCAGTTCACTATGAATAAATGAAATAGGAAGGGTTTCTTGGGCAGTTGATCCAAAAAGATTTACCGAAACGTTATGTCAGAGTAATGATACTTAACCTAGGTGTTACTAATACCATTAATTTACTCTAGTATATAAAAGCCTGCATCAGTTACCATAACATAATATTACTCTGCCATTTCAGATATGCCTGCAGGACGAGCAAATTCGTCGGCAGTGATTACTGAGCGAGGACAAATCATCGGGATGTGGAGAGCCGGGGCAAATGTGCCGAACATTGCTCTCGAAGTGGAGAGGAGCACCAAGACTATTAGGAGGTGGATATTATCACAAATATTTATTAAGCAAAGGATCGGTGAAGTATAAATAAATATTACCATAATCTCTTTGTCGGAAGAACAACAAAATTGTGACGTGGTCGCTGAGTAAAACTAGCTGACCAAGGCTGATCCTTGCATATTTCACTTTTATTCTTAATATATTCCATTCTTCAAAGTATCATTGTGACCTGAGCGGCAATAAGCACCCAGGACACTGCACCTGTTCCATGAATTCGCATCCATAAAGAAACAACTGTAAGACAAAACGTAGTTAAAAAGGCAGCTTGAAATTATGGTGGTATAAATAATAAATAAACCTGCCTCTCATACAGCCCCCACCTCCTCTATTACCCCCAACACACATGACAGTGGGCGACATTTGTTGGCCGACCAGAGCATTTCCCCCAGCTTTTTCGAAACTTCAGACTCAAGGCTATTCGAAACCTCACTGGCGGGGTAGTGGACACGTCTTTTGTGCACCATAGTACAGTTGGCCACAAGAATAAGTATACACCCCACTGTTTCTCTTATCCTATTTTTTTTTTTTTTTACTGATGTTTGGATTAGTAAAGGAAGGAAGAAGAGTAAATACAAGAATAAAGAAGGCGAAACAGAAAATAGTTAGAGATAACAGGTGAAGGGAGCTGAATTTCATCATGCGCCTGGATGCGCATTTTCAACGTTACCTGACTATTTTCGGACCTTACAGCTACAGTTTGTATACTTATTCCTGTGGCTGACTGTATATACGGACGTCTGTGGGGACACCTCCCAAATACTGCTCTAGTGCAATCAATTCACAAAGTTCATCATAGGTTTTAACTCCACTAGCCGAAAGCCATCTGTTGTGTAACTTATTGACAGTGTGACCATATTCGATATATAACTGATCGGGCAATTTGAATGTATTTCTAAACTGATCTCTGTATGACTCTGCTATCAACTAGTAAGATTTCGAAATGGCTTCCTTGACCACAGAATACTCATTTTGCTGAGAGCTGGTTAGGGACAAGTAAGTGGAACGGCCTTTGCCCACAAGGAGAAACTGGATCAGCAATGGCCAATACTGCTGAGGCCAGGAAAGTGTTGTAGCAATCTGCTCAAATTGGATGAAAATCTCTTCCGGATCATATTCGTCAAATTTTGGCAAAAAACTTCATCACTTTCATTACATCACATTTGACGTCACACGACTCCAGAGTAGCTCTTATCATCCAACACCTTTAACTGGAATGCCCTTTCTCATTCCCTGTCCTCCATTTCTTGTTCCTGCCACCTTAACTTTACTGACGGATCTTCCTCCATCTCACACAGCTGGAACGCAGACTCATCCAAAATTGACTTTTCCAGCAAACATCTAATTACAGCATTTTTGACAGTTGCCTTTTTCCAGTTTGACTTAATCTCTAATTTATAATGATTAGCCAACGAAACCCAATCATCTCTACGAATGGTACTACACTCCAAACTTAACACTGAAGGTTCAGCAATGAACTTTGCTAAATCAGAAGGTTTCATGTTAAACAAATATGGTAACTAGAGGAGAAAACTTACCAAAAATAATTCTCAAACTTCACTCCTGATGATTTTAACTGATTTTAACTTAATTTTACCCAAAGTCTCCCGGACACAGGCCCCCATTTTGTTATGCCATGATTTAGCAACTTGAATTAGGTTAAAGATGAATATAATAATGAGAGCACAATGGCACAAAAAAAAAAAATTGACAACTCAGCCCTTAATATTTATCACATAAAATTAATATTACTTCAATACACGACAAACGATGTTAAATGCGAAAGTTACAAACGCAAATAAGGACGAAATTGTGCATCATGGTTTAATCACAGCCCTCTTTATCACAACAGTGTGTAAGGTGAAGCGCAGAAGCGTTTACAGCGCCCAACAGGGAAGCATGCTAAGTTCATGCTTGCCTCTATGTCTCATGAGTTAAGGGCGTAGAAGCCTGAAGAGTCAGTGGTTTATGTCCTCAAGTTATTGGAAACTCCAACAACTTGTCCCTGAATACGAATTCGCAACTTTCGACTTACACCAGGTACCTACTTTATTGCTAGGTGAACAGGGACTAATGGGGGCTAGGAAGTAAGTCCAAACAACTTCCACCGGCCCGGGAATCGAACCCGGGACATCTCGCTTGCGAGGCAAGAACGGTACCGCTTCTACCACCGATCCCCCATAAAATTTAATAAGAAAAGTTTAGCATAATAAGTGTGCAGGTTACATAATGAAAGGATAAATTAAATCAAGAGAATAAAGAATATATATAATCCTGAGTAAACTACTAATATATGCACAGTAAATAAACTACTTTGTAATATCACCATTAATAATAAGAGAGCAGCACTGAGTATTTAATACTCAACTAAACCCAATTTGAAAAGGTACCCACCGATGACAAACATAAACGTCCTTCCACCTCCAAGGCCAGCCAATGACTGATAAAGTTCCATACCCCAGGGGACTACAAGCCTAACACTAATATTAAACAACTCCCACATTAAGCTGCAAAAATACCTACAGTATATACATACAAAAAAAATATGTATCAAGTACCAACTCTGCTCACACATAATTATACAAAATATTTTATTTACATACGCTGAGGGGTACATGCCTAAAAAAATATTTCACAAAGCACAACGCAACGCACCACTGTACATTACGCCAGAACTTAATTAAAACAATTAATGTGATTCTAAAACAGCTATCACAAGGGCACCCCACGTCATAAGGTCACCACACAAGTTAAGTAAGGTCACCCCATTCGTTAAGTAAGGTCACCATACGTGTTAAGTCAGGTCACAATACTTGATAGCTCATGTCATCACTCGTGTTCTGACCTCACTAGGGTCACGGCAGGGTTAGCTCCTGAGGGATAATTATCAGCTATGGCCAGTGCTATGTGCGGTCTTGAGTATGAGAGTTTGTTGACCAAACTGGGGTGGTCCATTGAAGAATTGGCGACGGCCAAGTTAGAAATTGAGAGGGCCACGTTGGAGAACCTGAAATTAAGGAAAGAGCTGGCGAAGTTAAAAGGAGAGACTGGACGAGTAAAGCCAGTGTCTGACGAAAAATAAAGCGAGTGGAAAATTGTGAGTAATGGGAAGACAAAGCTGGTGGTGAAGAAGCACACGAAGGATACGACAACAACGACAACAACAGCTAAGTCTACCAACCCGTTCAGTCCCTTGATAGACGAATTGGACGTTAGTACAGTCAGGGGCAGGGATGACAAGGAAGGTATAAAATCTTTAATTGTTGGTGACTCACAGGTAAGGTACATGGACAGGGCTTTTGTGGTAAAAACAAAAATAGGATGAGGGTGTGTTTGACAGGAGCTGGGGTGGGAGATATAATTGACAGGATGGACAATATCTTGTCTGGTAATGGGAACAAACCCATTATCTGCCTCAGTGCAGGAGGCAATGATATTGGCCGGTGTAGGAGCGAGGAACTTCTTGATAAGTTCAAGGCAGCCATAGATCGTATTAAGACTAAGGGAGGGATCCTTATCATATGCTGTGTCAAGCCTAGAAGGGGAGTTGGCAGTGAATGGTTGTCAAGGGCAGTTGGTGTCAACGACCATCTTGACAGATATTGCAAGTCAATATCAGTCCCATTCATTGAAAACTGGGACAACTTCTATGGCAGAAGGGACCTTTATGCTAGGGATGGGGTGCACCTGTCAAGGGATGGAGTGGCAACCCTGGCTGGGGCTCTAGAGGGGGCAGTTCAAAAGATATCGAAGTCTTTAAACTGCTAAGAGAACATATGGGCACAGGGGTGGAGGAGACTGCAGTGGGAGCGGGTAAACAAGGCGAAAGATTACAGGGAAATAGTGTTAGGAATGATGACAAAACTAAATTAGACAGGGAGTTTAAAACTAAACGCCGTAAGGGGAGGACTCAGAACACGACTAACTTAAATGTAAACTATGCGAACAGTAGAAGTATGAGAAACAAAATGGATGATATTAGGGCCTTGGTATGTACCGAAGAAATCGATATAATTGCATTCACTGAAACATGGATCAACCTAGACACACGTGAATTACCAGTCGAATACCAAATTGCGGGTTACAAACTGTTCCATACGGATAGGCAGACCAGGAAAGGAGGCGGAGTAGCAATCTATGTTAGGGATAATCTGAAGTGTGAAATGAATAAGGAAATAAAAACTGAGAGGAATACAGAAACAATTTGGATAGAATTAAGCGATGGTAGGGAAAAATTAATCACAGGAGTAATATATAGACCCCCCAATCTTGATAGCGTCATTGAGCGACTTATCTGGGATGAAATGCGCAGGGCTTCCATACACAACAAAGTCTGTATAGTAGGCGACTTTAACCTTGGCCAAATAGATTGGACTGACCATACGGGCAACTCAGAATCAGAGGATTTTCTCAAGACGATCCAGGACTGTTTCCTAAGTCAACATATAACCGGACCCACACGGGGTAATAATATACTGGATTTAGTTCTGTGGAACAGAGAAAACCTCATTAGCAATGTCGAGGTAGGGAACGAACTTGCAAACAGCTATCACAAAGAAATTCGATTCCAGTTAGATTTTCAGGGCAGACGTAAGGAAAATTCCACTAAAGTACCAGATTTCAGAAGGGCAAACTTTGACAGTTTAAAGAGGCAGCTGAGAGACGGGGTGTCGCGCTTGGCCGTGAACCTGACAGATGACACCGACCTGATAACGAGATCTGAGATTGCCGAGTTCCACGACAATTTAAATAGTGAGTTACTTAATGCACAAAGGCAGAATATACCATACAAAAAACTCAGATCAGACAACAATGACCCTAAATGGATAAATAATTATTTAAAGAACATCATTGGCCAAAGGAAGGGAATAGGTAGAAGGATAAATCGTGGCGAAATTCACCTCTGGGACTATTATAGGGTATTGGCGAGTAGGGTTAAAACCGAGATAAGGAAAGCAAAGGGGAATAATGAGGTAAGGATAGCAAGGGAGGCGAAGACAAACCCCAAAGGATTCTACCAAATGTATCAAACTAAAACACGAGAAAAGATTGGACCAATACGGTCAGACTCCGGCGAGCTCACTGATAACGACGGAGAAATGAGCAATAATTTGAATAAATATTTTTCAACAGTTTTCACCACCGAAAATTTAAACATGATACCTGAGGCACTGACTCTATTCAGAGATAGTGAAGAAAACAAATTAAGTGAGATAGTAGTGACTAGTAACGATGTTAGTAAGCAAATAGACAAATTAAAGCCTAATAAGTCACCTGGTCCCGATGAGATATTTGCCAGAGTATTAAAGGAATGTAAGGAAGAGCTTAGTATGCCCTTAGCAAAGTTGTTTAACATGCCCTTAAAAACAGGTGTAGTACCAGAATCCTGGAGGATAGCGAATGTAATACCGATTTTCAAGAAGGGGGATAGATCACTATCCTCTAACTACCGCCCAATCAGTCTAACATCAATAGTAGGCAAATTACTGGAAGCAATCATTTCAAACTCTATTCGAAATCACCTGGAGAAGCACCGATTGATCAATGATTCCCAGCATGGCTTCACAAGCGGACGTTCTTGCCTAACTAATCTATTAACATTCCTTTCATCAGTTTTCGAATCGGTGGACGAGGGGCACAATTATGATGTGGTATATCTCGACTTTAGTAAAGCCTTCGACAGAGTCCCCCACGAAAGACTATTTAGAAAGGTAGAAGCTCATGGCATCAAAGGTGACATCCTTAAATGGATTAGGGCGTGGTTACAGGACAGGAAACAGCGAGTGAGCATTAACGGCACTAAGTCCCATTGGAGCAACGTCACAAGTGGAGTTCCCCAAGGCTCAGTACTTGGACCATTATTGTTTATTATATACATAAACGACATAGATATCGGCATAGACAGCAACATAAGTAAATTTGCTGATGACACTAAAATAGGACGTGTTATCAAATCTGACGAGGACTCCGCAAAACTACAGGAAGATCTAAACAATTTTTTCGAATGGTCTGAAAAATGGCAGATGAAATTCAACGTCGACAAATGTAAAGTACTCTGTATAGGAGATGTAAACAGGGAAACCAGATACCAGATGAACAACGATGCCATAGAGAAATCCGACTGCGAGAGAGATTTAGGAGTAATGATAAGTAGGAACCTTAAGCCAAGTAAACAATGTGTTTTTGCTCGTAACAAGGCTAATAAAGTACTTGGGTTCATACAAAGGAGTGTTAGTTCCAAGACTAGCGAGGTCATCCTAAAACTGTATCTTGCTCTTGTGAGACCACACCTGGATTACGCAGTTCAGTTCTGGTCACCGTATTACAGAATGGATATAGAATCCTTGGAAAGAATTCAGAGGAGAATGACAAGACTAATCCCGGGCATTAGGAACCTTGAGTATAGAGACAGGTTAAAGCATCTAATTTGCACTCCCTCGAGAGACGTAGAGCGAGGGGCGACCTGATAGAGGTGTATAAGTGGAAGGTAGGGCTAAACAAAGGGGACATTACAAAGGTACTCAAACTATCCAACCAGGAGCGAACTCGTAACAATGGTTTTAAATTAGACAAATTTAGATTTAGGCGTGAAATAGGTAAACACTGGTTTGGAAACAGAGTAGTGGATGAATGGAACAAGTTACCAAATATCATCATTAACTCAAATACGCTGAATACCTTCAAGCATAGGTTGGATGCTTATATGAGCAATAGGGGTTGGGTGTAAACGGGACTGCCCAGTATGGGCCAATAGGCCCGCTGCAGTTTCCTCCATTCTTATGTTCTTAAGTTCTTATGTGTGTTAAGAATCCAATTAGACATAGCGGGGATGACAGCACTGTCTATCCGTTTTTCTAGGTCCAATAAAGCTTTTCTGACGGAATTCTACATAGTAAAGGCATTCTCTTTGCTAGTGGATGGGTTAATCGGTTTTTCCACACTAAAGCAGAACAGCATTAGCATTCAGCCAAGGAATCGCACCATAACGCATAACTGTAAAACTTATTATGTAATACAAACTTCACATCTATTGTTTACCTTGGGGGTTGGTGTAATAACTGCCTCAACAGGCGCGTGGAAGTCTATCGCACAGACGCTATTAGTTTAGGAGTCACTCCTTGAAACTCCACCTAGTAGCTCAAAGGATATTTGGGATGGAAGCGGCAAGAACTGGATTTTAACGCCTGCTGTATCAACTGGTGTACAACAGTTACATAGCCAGGAACTTACTAGAATCACAGTACGATTGCCAAATGTGGGTGAAGGAACAGATATTATGTGTCTGAGCGAAAGTGCATGAGTGAAAGGCTTGTCACTTGAGTCTACCTTAAGCACAGTCAGATCAGGTAGTCTTACAGATGTTCTTGTTCTCAATAGAAGTGGGGGACCTATAACTTTGAAAAAGGGATGATGTTTGCGTGATTTCCTTTTTAACAACAAAGCACTCATTGTGGAACCCGTAGAATTGCCAATAGGTAGTGTAACACAAGGGGAACCGACCGAGAAATAACGTATCCAAGATAAAGTAAATTTAATAGCTTGACACGTGAAAACTGTCGATTTTCCTCATTAAAAAAGTTATCTTTTAGAACTTCTATCCGAGCTCAAGGAAATCATAGCGTTACCTGGAGAGCCCCTAGGGAAAACAACGTTAAAAACCAATCACATTCCACTCAGCCGGATACTCACCCGATCTACATACCTGTATATAAGCTGTCACACATCCAAAGGTCTATAATCGAACAAATAGTACAAGAAATGGTGGAACAAAAGGTAATCCAACCTTCTTCATCATCATGGAACTCGCCTTTATTCCTAGTTCCCTAGAAAGATGAAGGAGGGAGACCAGTCATAGATTTTTGACGATTAAACAAAGCAACTGTACCAGACAGGTTCCCAATGCCTGTCCTAACTGACTTATTACAGTCTCTAGGAAAATACAACGCCATCTTCAGTAACCTAGATTTCCTTAGCGGGTACTGGCAATTTCCCTTACATAAGGAATCCCGCGAGGTAACTGTGTTCATTGCACCAATGGAACATTTCGAATTCTTACGAATGGCATTTGGCTTGAGGAATGCGCCGCTAATATTCCAAAGAATGATAAATAGCTTGTTTGCAAGAATGATTGGTAACACATTAAATGCCTATCTCGATGATCTTATGATAATAAAAAAAAATTTACAAAGCCATTTAAAGAAACTAAGTGAAATCTTCACAAAGCTACAAATAGCTGGATTGAAAGTGAAACTTTCCAAATGTGAGTTACTTAAATTCAGAATCCAGTTACAAGGACAAGTTGTGGATGACATCGGCATACACACTGTAGATTGGAAGGTAATTCGGTGAAGCAGTTTCCTTGTCCCAAGAATGCAGATCAACTTCGTAGTTTCGTGGGATTATCAGAATGCTACCCTTCTTTCATTCAAGGTTTATGCCAAGTTAGCCTCACCACTCACTAAACTCCTCAAAAAGGACGTAGAGTATAAGTGGAACAAAGAACAGGAGGACAGTTTTAATGCCCTAAAGAACGCCTCAACAAATGCCCTGGTGTTAGCCTTTCCGGACTATACCAAACCATTTACCATGTGCACCGATGCCTCCGGCCTAGGGCGAGGGGCTGTGTTCATGGAAACTAATCATCGAGGAAAATGGCTCGTAATAGCATACGCCAGTCGCACCCCCAATGATGCAGAAACACGATATTCAGCTTCTCACTTGGAAGCATTAGCTGTAGTGTGGGCTCTCAATCATTTTCGGGATCTCATTTTTGGATATCCGATCACAGTCCACACAGATCATGAATCCGTGACAGAATTATTTCATAAGAAGAACCTATAAGGGCGTCTTACGCGCTGGTATTTTACCTTATAGGAGTTCGCGCCCGACTTTAAGTATTTGCCGAGTCATGCGAATGTGGTAGGTGATTCGGTATCCAGACATATAGCTCCTGTCACGCCACTACCCACGCTCACCCTATCACAGTTAAGGTCGGAACAATTACAAGAGCCACTGTGGTCCAAGTCAATCTATGCCTTAGAATTGGGAGACGAGGTTAATTTGTCAAAACTACCTTTACCACTCACAGTGTGAGCTACGGAACGAAATACTATATCGTATAATAGGTTGTCTATTGGTAGACCCTGCTGCCATATGGTACCACAAAAATTGTGACCATGTCCCAAGTTGCTGATCTGACTGTCTGCCTCATTTACACACAATTGCAGGACTTCATTTTTTTTTACTGTTGACAACACAACATACATAATGTATGTCGTTTCTCACTCTTAATTTTTTGTTTGTGGTTAATCTATTATAACTATTATTTCATTTATTATAAATTATATTAATTTGTATTTATTATTATTATTATTATTATTATTATTATCATTATTATTATTATTATTATTATTATTATTATTATTATTATTATTATTATTATTATTATTATATTTTCGCCCCCCAGGCCCTGATGTGGGTCAGTGACCTGTGCCCGGGTGGGCTAATCCCCGTATAAAAAAAAAAAAAAAAATATATATATATATATATATATATATATATATATATATATACACACACACACTAGCAGAATCGCCGCCCTCCGGGCGGTTCATACAGTATGCTAGGCAACTGTAGGACGCCACCCTCCACCCTCCGGGAGGCTCCACATTGTTTCACTGTTCAGTCCGCAAAACTTCTTCTTCCATCAATAGTTCATTAACGGTGTATGTAAGTTCCATTACAACGGTACAGCAAAGTATATTTTTTAGCATTAACTGTTATTATTTTATTGTCTTATCGTCATTACATATAACACCACCCATCATCACTACATATAACATCATCCATCATCACTACATATAACACCATCCATCATCACTACATATAACACCATCCATCATCACTACATATAGCACCACCCATCATCACTACATATAACAATATCCATCATCACTACATATAACATCATCCATCATCCAAACATATAACACCATCCATCATTACTACATATAACACTATCCATCTTCACTACAGATCGGTAAAATAGTTTTCGAGATTCTCGTGCGGACACACACGGTAGGACACCACCCTTACGGGAGGCTCCACATTGTCTCACTATAGTGCATTAGGGTAGACCACATTTTTGGTTTTGCCATTAGCAGCAAGTATGTACAGATTTTTGCCAGTTCCCACTCTGGAGCATCCAACATAGAACTGTCCATGAGAGAAGCAAGGAAACACTTGCTATCCTTGCCAAGTTTGGTCCGGGCGGCTCATTCGCTAGGCCACGGTAGGACACTACCCTCCGGGAAGCTCCACGTTGTCTCACTGTTCACTGCCCAAAACTTCTTCTTCCATCAATATTTCATTAACGGTGTATGTAAGTTCCACTAAAACGGTACAGCAAAGTATATTTTTTTAGTATTAAAATGTTATTATTTTATTGTCTAATCATCACTACATATAACACCATCCATCATCACTACAGATAACACCATCCATCATCAATATATCTAGCACCACCCATCATCACTACATGTAACAACATCCATCTTCACTACATATAACATCATCCATTATCACTACATATAACACCATCCATCATCACTACAGATAACACCACCCATCATCACTACATATAAAATCATTCATCATCACTACATATAACACCATCCATCATCACTGCATATACAACCATCTATCATCACTCCAGATCGGTAAGGTAGTTTCCGAGATTCTCGTGCGGACACACACACACACACACAAACACACACACAGACATACTTCTATATATATATATATATATATATATATATATATATATATATATATATATATATATATATATATATATATACAGTATATATATATATATATATATATATATATATATATATATATATATATATATATATATATATATATATATATATATATATATATATACTTGCGGAATTGCCGCCCTCCGGGCGGCTCTTTCGCTAGGCCACGGTAGGACGCCACCCTCAGGGAGGCTCCACTTTGTCTCACTGTAGTACATTAAGGTTGACCACATTTCTGGTTTTGCCATTAGAAGCAAGTATGAACAGATTTTTGCCAGTTCCCAGTCTGGAGCATCCAACATAGAACTGTCCATGAGAGAAGCAAAGAAGCACCAGGATTAGGCCAACCATCTTTAGGGACTGTCCCTGGCTTTTGTAGATGGTCATGACAAAACTCACTTTAGCCGGGAACTGAAGTCGCTTGAACTCAAATGGCAGGTCAGTGGTGATGGAAGGTATCCTTGGCATACAAACGTTCTCTCTTTTAGGTTTTCCTGTCAGTATTGTAGCTTCCAGTACATGTGGCATCATGTTCTTCACCACCAGTCTTGTGCCATTGCAGAGGATTGGTGGTTCAAGATTTCTTAAGAGCGTTATAGGAGTTCCAATCTTGAAAGTGAGGTGGTGAGGAAGCATTCCAGTGGGCTCCAAAGAATTAAGGAATTCTGCAGGGCACTGGACTGCTTGGTCCTGGTCGATTACTGTATCAACAGATTTGAATGAGGTCTCACTGCCTGGAAGCTGTCTGAGTAGAGTTATGTTGATTTCAGCCACTGTTTCATTCTTTGGTACCAGAATTGCACGTTCACGCAGCCACTTATGATCCTTGTAGTGGTGGATGATGTTTGGGTAGACCATATTAGTGAGCTCAGTTGAGGACTTTACAACATTTCCACATCCTTGACGAATGACTGTTTGTCCTTCTGAATCAACAGGGAAAGTTCCATTCCCAATCTGTAGTAGAAGGTTTGCAAACCGTCCATCATCCTGATCTCCTTGTAGATGTACTCTCATGTTTGTGGATAGGGTGAGTGTCTGAACACTTCTCCAAAGGTATGATACCTTGAGGCACGCATTCAGTTCATCAGCTGGAGTGCTTCGAGGAATGACAGGTAGGGTCTGGCGAAAGTCTCCAGCAATGACCATTGTAATGCCACCCATGAGCTGGTCATTTTATCGTATGTCTTGCAAGGTCCTGTCCAATGCTTCAAACGCTAACTTGTGAGACATAGTGCATTCATCCCAGACTTTGAGGCTGCATTTTTCTAAGAGTTTTGCCTTTGTCGATCCTTTTTTGATGTTGCACACTGCATTCCCATTGTGAGCGAGGTTGGGAGGCAGTTTAAAAGTTGAGTGTGCAGTACGTCCTCCTTCTAGTATGTTGCAGCAATGCCTGAGGATGCCACAGCAAGAGCAATTTCCCCCTGATGACGTACTTTGGCCAACAGAAGGTTGATCTGGAATGTTTTTCCTGTCCCGTCAGGTGCATCGAGAAAGATTATACCTCCGTGCTGCGCTTGTATCGCTTGCAAGATCTGTTCATAAGCATTTGCTTGATCAGGCACCGGTGAGACTCATTTTCTTCACGAAAATTCACCAGAAGTTCAACTGAGTAGTCTGTCTCTGAGCAATTCCCCGTTTGCAACTACTGTTCAGTCCCCAAAACTTCTTCTTTCATCAATAGTTCATTAACGGTGTGTATAAGTTCCTCTACAACGGTACAGCAAAGTATATACTATTTTAGCATTAAACTGTTATTATTTTATTGTCTAATTATCACTACATATAACACCATCCATCATCACTACATATAACACCATCCATCATCACTACATATAAAATCATCCACCATCACTACATACAACACCATCCATCATCACTGCTTATAACACTATCCAGAATCACTACAGATCGATAAAGTAGTTTCCGAGATTCTCGTGCGGACACACACACACACACAAACAAACACACAGACATACTTCTTTGTTTTATATATATATATATATATATATATATATATATATATATATATATATATATATATATATATATATATATATATATATATATATATATATATATACACTAGCGGAATCGCCGCCCTCCTGGCGGCTCTTTCGCTAGGTTCAAGATTTCTTAAGAGCATTATAGGAGTTCCAATCTTGAGAGTGAGATGGTGAGGAGGCATTCCAGCGGGCTCCAAAGAATTGAGGAATTCTGTAGGGTACTGGACTGCTTGGTCCTGGTCGATTACTATATCAACAGATTTGAATGAGGTCTCACTGCTGGAAGCTGTCTGAGTAAAGTCATGTTGATTTCTGCCACTGTTTCTTTCTTTGGTGCCAGAATTGCATGTTCAAGCAGCCACTTGTGATCCTTGTAGTGGTGGTTAATGTTTGGGTAGACCATGTTAGTGAGCTCAGTTGAGGACATTACAACATTTCCACATCCTTTTCAACCTCTGTGTGGTTTAACGGGTCGGGTCGGGTTGGGTGTGTCGGATCTGGTTGGTTGTTTTTTTTTTTTACATCCCCACATGACACTTGCTATCCATGCCAAGTTTCGTCCGGGCGGCTCATTCGCTAGGCCACGGTAGGACGCTACCCTCCGGGAAGCTCCACAATGTCTCACTGTTCAGTCCCCAAAACTTCTTCTTCCATCAATATTTCATTAATGGAGTATCTAAGTTCCACTACAACGGTACAGCAAAGTATATTTTTTATCATTAAACTGTTATTATTTTATTGTCTAATCATCACTATATATAACACCACCCATCATCATTACATATAACATCAACCATCATCACTACATATAACACCATCCATCATCACTACATACAACAACATCCATCATCACTACATATAACATCATCCATCACTACATATAACACCATCCATCATCACTACATATAACACCATCCATCATCACTACATATAACACCACCCATCATCACTACATATAACAACATCCATTATCATTACATATAACAACATCCATCATCACTACATATAACACCACCCATCATCACTACATATAACAACCCCCATCATCACTACATATAACATCATCCATCATCACTACATATAACACCATCCATCATCACTATTATAACACCATCCATCATCATCACTACATATAGCACCACCCATCATCACTACATATAACAACTTCCATCATCACTACATATAACATTATCCATCATCACTACATATAACACTATACATCATCATCACTACATATAACATTATCCATCATCACTACATATAACACTCTACATCATCATCGCTACATATAACACCATCCATCATCATCACTACATATAAGAACATAAGAATGGAGGAAACTGCAGCGGGCCTATTGGCCCATACTGGGCAGTCCCGTTTACACCCAATCCCTATTGCTCATATGAGCATCCAACCTATGTTTGAAGCAATTCAGCGTATTCCAGTTAATGATGATATTTGGAAACTTGTTCCATTCATCTACTACTCTGTTTCCAAACCAGTGTTTACCTATTTCACGCCTAAATCTAAATTTGTCCAATTTAAAACCATTGTTACGAGTTCGCTCCTGGTTGGATAATTTGAGTACCTTTGTAATGTCCCCTTTTTTAGCCCTGCCTTCCACTTATACACCTCTATCAGGTCGCCCCTCGCTCTACGTCTCTCAAGGGAGTGCAAATTAAGATGCTATAACCTGTCTCTATACTCAATGTTCCTAATGCCCGGGATTAGTCTTGTCATTCTCCTCTGAATTCTTTCCAAGGATTCTATATCCATTCTGTAATACGGTGACCAGAACTGAACTGCGTAATCCAGGTATGGTCTCACAAGAGCAAGATACAGTTTTAGGATGACCTCGCTTGTCTTGTAACTAACACTCCTTTGTATGAAACCAAGTACTTTATTAGCCTTGTTATGAGCAAAAACACATTGTTTACTTGGCTTAAGGTTCCTACTTATCATTACTCCTAAATCTCTCTCGCAGTCGGATTTCTCAATGGCATCGTTGTTCATCTGGTATCTGGTTTCCCTGTTTACATTTCCTATACTGAGTACTTTACATTTGTCGATGTTGAATTTCATCTGCCATTTTTCAGACCATCCTGTAGTTTTGCCGAGTCCTCGTCAGATTTGATAACACGTCCTATTTTAGTATCATCAGCAAATTTACTTATGTTGCTGTCTATGCCGATATCTATGTCGTTTATGTATATAATAAACAATAATGGTCCAAGTACTGAGTCTTGGGGAACTCCACTTGTGACGTTGCTCCAATGGGACTTAGTGCCGTTAATGCTCACTCGCTGTTTCCTGTCCTGTAACCACGCCCTACTCCATTTAAGGATGTCACCTTTGATGCCATGAGCTTCTACCTTTCTAATTAGTCTTTCGTGGGGGACTCTGTCGAAGGCTTTGCTAACGTCGAGATATACCACATCATAATTGTGCCCCTCGTCCACTGATTCGAAAACTGATGAAAAGAATGTTAATAGATTAGTTAGGCAAGAACGTCCGCTTGTGAAGCCATGCTGGGACTCATTGATCAATCAGTGCTTCTCCAGGTGATTTCGAATAGAGTTTGAAATGATTGCATCCAGTAATTTGCCTACTATTGATGTTAGACTGATTGGGCGGTAGTTAGAGGATAGTGATCTATCCCCCTTCTTGAAAATCGGTATTACATTCGCTATCCTCCAGGATTCTGGTACTACACCTGTTTTTAAGGACATGTTAAACAACTTTGCTAAGGGCATACTAAGCTCTTCCTTACATTCCTTTAATAATCTGGCAAATATCTCATCAGGACCAGGTGACTTATTAGGCTTTAGTTTGTCTATTTGCTTACTACCATCGTTACTAGTCACTACTATCTCACTTAATTTGTTTTCTTCACTATCTCTGAATAGAGTCGGTGCCTCGGGTATCATGTTTAAATTTTCGGTGGTGAAAACTGTTGAAAAATATTTATTCAAATTATTGCTCATTTCTCCGTCGTTATCAGTGAGCTCGCCGGAGTCTGACCGTATTGGTCCAATCTTTTCTCGTGTTTTAGTTTGATACATTTGGTAGAATCCTTTGGGGTTTGTCTTCGCCTCCCTTGCTATCCTTACCTCATTATTCCTCTTTGCTTTCCTTATCTCGGTTTTAACCCTACTCGCCAATACCCTATAATAGTCCCGGAGGTGAATTTCGCCACGATTTATCCTTCTACCTATAGCCTATAGCCTTCCTTTGGCCAATGATGTTCTTTAAATGATTATTTATCCATTTAGGGTCATTGTTGTCTAATCTGAGTTTTTTGTATGGTATGTTCTGCCTTTGTGCATTGAGTAACTCACTATTTAAATTGTCGTGGAACTCGGCAATCTCAGATCTCGTTATCAGGTCGGTGTCATCTGTCAGGTTCACGGCCAAGCGCGACACCCCCTCTCTCAGCTGCCTCTTTAAACTGTCAAAGTTTGCCCTTCTGAAATCTGGTACTTTAGTGGAATTTTCCTTACGTCTACCCTGAAAATCTAACTGGAATCGAATTTCTTTGTGATCACTGTTTGCAAGTTCGTTCCCTACCTGGACATTGCTAATGAGGTTTTCTCTGTTTGACAAAACTAAATCCAATATATTATTACTCCATGTGGGTTCGGTTATATGTTGACTTAGGAAACACTCCTGGATCGTCTCGAAAAAATCCTCTGATTCTGAGTTACCCGTATGGTCGGTCCAATCTATTTGGCCAAGGTTAAAGTCGCCTACTATACAGACTTTGTTGTGTATGGAAGCCCTGCGCATTTCATCCCAGATAAGTCACTCATTGACGCTATCAAGATTGGGGGGTCTATATATATTACTCCTGTGATTAATTTTTCCCGACCGTCGCTTAATTCTATCCAAATTGTTTCTGTATTCCTCTCAGTTTTTATGTCCTTATTTTTTTCACACTTCAGATTATCCCTAACATAGATTGCTACTCCGCCTCCTTTCCTGGTCTGCCTATCGGTATGGAACAGTTTGTAACCGGCAATTTGGTATTCGACTGGTAATTCACGTGTGTCTAGGTTGATCCATGTTTCAGTGAATGCAATTATATCGATTTCTTCGGTACATACCAAGGCCCTAATATCATCCATTTTGTTTCTCATACTTCTACTGTTCGCGTAGTATACATTTAAGTTAGTCGTGTTCTGGGTCCTCCCCTTACCGCGTTTAGTTTTAAACTCCCTGTCTAATTTAGTTTTGTCATCATTCCTAACACTATTTCCCTGTAATCTTTCGCCTTGTTTACCCGCTCCCACTGCAGTCTCCTCCACCCCCGTGCCCATATGTTCTCTTAGCAGTTTAAAGACTTCGATATCTTTTGAACTGCCCCCTCTAGAGCCCCAGCCAGGGTTGCTACTCCATCCCTAGACAGGTGCACCCCATCCCTAGCATAAAGGTCCCTTCTGCCATAGAAGTTGTCCCAGTTGTCAATGAATGGGACTGATATTGACTTGCAATATCTGTCAAGACGGTCGTTAACACCAACTGCCCTTGACAACCATTCACTGCCAACTCTCCTTCTAGGCAGGACACGGCATATGATAGGGATCCCTCCCTTAGTCCTAATACGATCTATGGCTGCCTTGAACTTATCAAGAAGCTCCTCCCTCCTACACCGGCCAATATCATTGCCTCCTGCACTGAGGCAGATAATGGGTTTGTTCCCATTACCAGACAAGATATTGTCCATCCTGTCAAACACACCCTCATCCTATTTTTGTTTTTGCCACAAAAGGCCCTGTCCATGTACCTTACCTGTGAGTCACCAACAATTAAAGTTTTTATACCTTCCTTGTCATCCCTGCCCCTGACTGTACTAACGTCCAATTCGTCTATCAAGGGACTGAACGGGTTGGTACACTTAGCTGTTGATGTCGTTGTCATCGTATCCTTCGTGTGCTTCTTCACCACCAGCTTTGTCTTTACACTACTCACAATTTTCCACCCGCTTGATTTTTCGTCAGACACTAGCTTTACTCGTCCAGCCTCTCCTTTTAAGATCGCCAGCTCTTTCCTTAATTTCAAGTTCTCCAACGTGGCCCTCTCAATTTCTAACTTGGCCCTCGCCAATTCTTCAGTGGACCACTCCAGTTTGGTCAACAAACTCTCATACCCATGACCGCACATAGCTCTGGCCATATCTGATAATTATCCCTCCGGAGCTAACCCTGCCGTGACCTTTCCCCTAGTGAGGTCAGAACACAACCTATATGAGGTCAGAACACAACCTATATGAGGTCAGAACACTACAGATCGGTAAAGTATGTTCCGAGATTCTCGTGCGGACACACAAACACACATACTTTTTATTGTATATCACCTGTATTTTCAAAATTTTTCAAAACTTTTTAGGTTCTGATGCTGTAAAAGGATTATTTCCGAAACGTTAGCAATTAAAAGAAGCCCTCCTTCAAGATGTTTGTGTTTACCCTGGTTCTCCTCTTCGTTATATATATATATATATATATTATATATTATATATATTATATATATTATATATATATATATATACTATATATATATATATATATATATTATATATATATATATATATTATATATGCAAGTAAATCACTGTAGGTGCGCGTGATCTAGGTATATGCTGATAACCACCAGGAAAGAAGAAAACACGAAGTTCCCAAGCGCTTTCGTGTAATTCACATCTTCAGGGGTGAGTCCACTCCCATTTGGTCTACTGCCAAATTTCCATTTCGTTTACACTTGGGCTCCTATTTCGTCTACTCCATTTCTGTCTACTGTGAAAATGTAATATTCCCAGAATGTCTACCATCTGTTGATAATCTCTGAAAGTTATTTTACTAACCTAACCTTACATAACCTAAACCAAATGGGCATAGTAGCCAATTCAAGAGTAGATCCAATGTGAAGTAGGTGAAATGTCAGTAGACCAACTATAGGAGTAAACGAACTGGGATGTTACTGCTCCTTCAGTCGCCTTACGCCAAGCTTGCAGAGGTAACCTGTTCTTAACATGATTGTATAGTAGATGTAATAATATAATAAAGTAATAAATTAGCAAAGTCTCCAAACCTCCCAAGAATGTAAGGATTTTTAGTTCACTATATTTGGTGTTTCAATGTAAAAATTCGTCTTTATTGCTATATTACAAATAATTCTTCTTATATTATATGTCCTTTGCTTTTCGCGTCATCTAGAAACCTGACACTGATATTAGTCCCTAAGCCTATTAAACACCTGTCAACATGCTGTCCGACACGGGAAATCTATCCGATAATGGTGATCAGACTTTCCGGATGAGTTGTACACACCAACCACTGTCATTCCTTGTGTACTAACGGTGTTGAGGGTAATGGTTCTAGTTACACGCACAACGAAAGCTGCTTTGTGGAATGTTGTGATTGCTTGTGAGATATAGAAAAGAAATTGTGTGCAAACAGTGGTTAATGAAGAAGCGCTCACTCATTCCCAGAGAGAGAGAGAGAGAGAGAGAGAGAGAGAGAGAGAGAGAGAGAGAGAGAGAGAGTGTGTGTGTCATACGAGTACATAGAATTGTAACGAGTAATTATAAATGGTAAATATAACAGGGAGAGCGGGCAGGGATCTACGTGCTTAATTGTGTGGGGGACCTATGTAAGGGAGATATGTGTGGGAATTATGTGTGGGAGTTATGTGTGAGAGTTATGTGAGGGAGTTATGTGAGCGAGTTATGTGTGGGAGTTATGTGAGGGAGTTGTATGAGGGAGTTATGTGTGGGTTATGTGAGGAAGTTATGTGAAGGAGCGATATGAGCAAGTTATGTGAGGGAGTTATGTGGGGGAGATATGTGAGGGAGTTATGTGAGGGAATTATGTGAGCGAGTTATATGAGGGAGTTATGTGTTGGAGTTGTGTGTGGGAGATATGTGAGGGAGTTATGTGGGGGAATTATGTGAGGAAGTTATGTGAAGGAGCTATATGAGTGAGATTTGTGAGGGAGTTATGTGAGGGAGTTATGTGTGAGAGTTATGTGAGGAATTTAAGTGCGAGAGTTATGTGAGGGAGTTATGGAAGGGAATTATGTGAGGGAGTTATGTGAGGGATTTATGTGAGGGAGTTGTATGAGGGAGTTATGTGTTTGAGTTATGTGAGGGAGTTATATGAGGGAGTTATGTGTGGGAGTTATGTGTGGGACTTATGTGTTGGAGTTATGCGAGGGAGTTCTGTGAGGGAGATATGTGTGGGAGTTATATCTGGAAGTTATGTGTGGAAGTTATGTGTTGGAGTTATGCGAGGGAGTTATGTGAGGGAGTTATATCTGGAAGTTATATCTGGAAGTTATGTGTTGGAGTTATGCGAGGGAGTTCTGTAAGGGAGTTATGTGTGGGAGTTATGTGAGGGAGTTGTGTGTGGGACCTATGTGTAAGAGTTATGTGAGGGAGTTATGTGAGGGAGTTATGTGTGGGAGTTAATTGTGGGAGTCATGTGTGGGAGTTATGTGATGGAGTTGTGTGAGGGAGTTATGTGTGGAAGTTATGTGAGGGAGTTATGTGTGAGAGTTATGTGGGTGAATTTTGTGAGGAAGTTGTGTGAAGGAGCTATACGAGGGAGTTATGTGTTGGAGTTGTGTGTGGGAGTTATGTGTGGCAGTTATGTGGGGGAATTATGTGAGGAAGTTATGTGAAGGAGCTATACGAGGGAGATATGTGTGGGAGTTATGTGAGTGAGTTATGTGTCGGAGTTTTATGTGGGAGTTATGTGAGGGAGTTATGTGTGGGAGTTAGGTGACGGAGTTATGTGTGGGAGTTATATGTGGGAGTTATGTGAGGGAGTTTTATGTGAGAGTTATGTGGGGAATTATGTGAGGAAGTTATGTGAAGGAGCTATACGAGGGAGTTATGTGTAGGAAATATATGTGGGAATTATGCGTGGGGGGGATGTGAGGGAGTTTGTGTGGGAGTTGTGTATGGGAGTTATGTGAGGGAGTTATGCGAGGGAGGTATGTGTGGGAGTTATGTCAGGGAGTTATGTGTGAGAGTTATGTGGGAGAATTATGTGAGGAAGTTATGTAAGGGAGGTATGTGTGGGAGTTATGTGAGGGAGTTGTATTTGGGAGTTATATGTGGGAGTTATGTGAGGGAGTTGTATGTGAGAGTTATGTGGGGGGAATATGTGAGGAAGTTATGTGAAGGAGCTATACGAGGGAGTTATGTGTAGGAGTTATATGCGGGAATTATGCGTGGGGGGGATGTGAGGGAGTTATGTGTGGGAGTTATATGTGGGAGTTTTGTGAGGGAGTTATGTGTGAGATTTATGTGGGGGATTTATGTGAGGCAGTTTTGTTTGGGAGCTATATGAGGGAGTTAGGTTAGGGCATGTGAGGGAGCTATATGTGGGAGTTATGTGAGAGATTTATGTGAGGAAGTTAATAAGGGAGCTATGTGAGGGAGTTATGTGAAGGAATTATGTGACGGAGTAATGTGAGGGAAATATGCGTGGGAGATATTTGAGGGATTTATGTGTGGGAGTTATGTGAGGGAGTTTTGGAAGGGAATTATGTGTGGGAGTTATTTGAGGGATTTATATGACAGGTATGTGAGGGAGATATGTGAGAAAGTTAAGTGAGGGAGTTATGTGAGGGAGTTATGTGAGGGAGTTATGTGAGGGAGGTATGTGTGGGAGTTATGTGAGGGAGTTATGTTTGGGAGTTATGTGTAGGAGTTATGTGAGGGAGTTATATGTGAGAGTTATGTGGGGGAATTAGGTGAGGAAGTTATGTGAAGGAGCTATATGAGGGAGTTATGTGTAGGAGTTATATGTGCGAATTATGCGTGGGGGGATGTGAGGGAGTTCGTGTGGGAGTTGTGTGTGGGAGTTACGTGAGGGAGTTATGTGAGGGAGGAATGTGTGGGAGTTATGTGAGGGAGTTATATGTGGGAGTTATGTGAAGGAGTTGTGTGAGGGAGTTATGTGTGTGTGAGGGAGTTATGTGTGTGTGAGGGAGTTATGTGTGGGAGTTATGTGAGGGAGTTATGTGAGGGAGTTATGTGGGGGAGTTGTGTCTGGGTGTTATGTGAGGGAGTTATGTGAGGGAGGTATGTGTGGGAGTTATGTGAGGGAGTTATATGTGGGAGTTATGTGAAGGAGTTGTGTGTGGGAGTTATGTGTGTGTGTGAGGGAGTTATGTGTGGGAGTTATGTGGGGGAATTATGTGAGGAAGTTGTGTGAAGGAGCTATACGAGGGACTTATTTGTTGGAGTTATGTGAGGGAGTTAAGTGTGGGAGTTATATGTGGGAGTTATGTGAGTGAGTTATGTGTCGGAGTTATATGTGGGAGTTATGTGAGTGAGTTATGTGTCGGAGTTATATGTGGGAGTTATGTGAGGGAGTTATATGTGGGAGTTATATGTGGGAGTTATATGTGGGAGTTATGTGAGGGACTTATGTGAGGGAGGTATGTGTGTGAGTTATGTGACGGAGTTATGTGTCGGAGTTATATGTGGGAGTTATGTGAGGGAGTTTTATGTGAGAGTTATGTGGGGGAATTATGTGAGGAAGTTATGTGAAGGAGATATACGAGGGAGTTGTGTGTAGGAGTTATAGTGGGAATTATGCGTGGGGAGGATGTGAGGGAGTTTGTGTGGGAGTTGTGTGTGGGAGTTATGTGAGGGAGTTATGTGAGGGAGGTATGTGTGGGAGTTATGTGAGGGAGTTACGTTTGGGAGTTATATGTGGGAGTTATGTGAGGGAGTTATATGTGGGAGTTATATGTGGGAGTTATGTGAGGGAGTTATGTGTGGGAGTTATATGAGGGAGTTATGTGTGGGAGTTATATGTGGGAGTTATGTGAGGGAGTTATGTGTGAGAGTTATGTGAAGGAATTATGTGAGGAAGTTATGTTTGGGAGCTATATGAGGGAGTTAGGTTAGGGTATGTGAGGGAGCTATATGTGGGCGTTATGTGAGAGAGTTATGTGTTGGAGTTAAGTGAGGGAGCTATGTGAGGGAGTTATGTGAGGGAATTATGTGACGGAGTAATGTGAGGGATATATGTGTGGGAGATATTTGCGTGATTTATGTGTGGGAGTTATGTGAGGGAGTTATGTGAGGAAGTTAAGTGAGGGACTTATGTGTGGGAGTTATTTGAAGGAGGTCTATGAGGGAGTTATGTGAGGTATTTATGTTAGGGAGTTATGTGAGGGATTTATGTGAGGGAATTATGTGAGTTAGGTATGTGTTGGAATTATGTGTGGGCGTTATGTGTGGGAGTTATGTGTTGTGTTATGTTTGACATAATGCACAGTGGTGCATTGCGTTGTGCATAGTGAATCTTTTTTTAGGTTTGTTACCCTTAACTTATGTATGTAAAATATTTAGTATAATTATGTGTGAGCAGGGCTGGTACTTGATACCTGATTTTTTTTTTTTCGGAATGCTTAACTAGTTTTGCAGCTTAATGTGGGAGTTATTTTATATTAGGTCCATTAGGCTCGTAGTCACACTGGATTCAGAGTTGCCAACTTAGCGACTTTGTAGCTAGATCTAGAGCTTTTTGTTTTTTTCTAGCGACATTTTAGAGCGATTTGCGACTTGTCGCAAATCTAGAGATAACCACAGAAATCTAGCGACTTTCTGGATACTTTTGGACTGTCCATGAAAACTCAGTTTTCCTAATTTCGAGCCATAATATACAGCAACGGGGTTACAGGGACAATAAATAATAAGAAAAGTTTAATACATTTGAACGGGTCGTGGTACAGAAGGAGGGACACGTCTATTTCCTGATCACTTGATGTCAGCCCGTCCATGGCTAATGTTGCCGTGTCGTCATTTATTTGTCTATTACCTTCGCCTTTGTAGCACCTGGGTAACTTACCTCTTTGTCAGATATGCAATATGAATTTCATTAATACGCTAAATTTTAAAGAATATTAGCAAAACATCTTATATAATTAATTCTATCAAGCCTGCGTGGTTCCAAACTTGTCATCCGCGTCCACCATGGGTGACCCATAAACTCCATACAGTTGCCCCGACACTGTTCACCCGCTTTGCCAAAAACCATCAAGGAAAGTTTCCGCTTGTTTGCATGCTGTTTATTAATTTGAACCCTTCATAGTCCCAATAGAAAATGGGTAAGCCACAGTATTCGCAGCGATTTAGGAAGGAATGGCTCAGAGATGACAGATACAAAAATTGGCTTCTGGAGGTGCCAGGAGATAATAAAAAAGGATTTCGTAAATTTTGCAAGTGTACTTTGTCTGCTAAGTTGTGCGACATTGAAAAACACAAAAACACTGAAAAACACAAGAAAGCAGAAGAGCCGTTTAGTGCAGAAAGACAGACAATTTTACCATTCAAGAAACTTGGTGAAGCTAGCGACTTTCCATGGAAGATTTAGCGACATTTAGCTACTTTTAGGTACCAGCCTAGCGACTTTTGAAAATCCGAGTTGGCAACCCTGACTGGATTAGGGTTTTGGCAGTCATTTGGCTGGCCTTGGAGGTGGAAGGATGTCTGAGTTTGTCAATGGTGGATACCTTCTCAAATAGGGTGTGTGGGGGTTATGTGAGGGAGTTATGTGTCGGAGGGATGTTAGGGAGTTATGTGTGGGAGTTGTGTGTGGGAGTTATGTGTTGGAGTTATGTTTGGGGGTTATGTGAGGGGGTTATGTGAGTGAGTCATAAGTTGGGGTTATTGAGGGAGTTATCTGTGGAAGTTATCTGTAGGGGTTATGTGTGGGAGGGATGTTAGAGAGTTATGTGTGGGAGTTGTGTGTGGGAGATATGTGTTGTGGGAGTTATGTGTTGGAGTTATGTGTAGGATATATGTGTGGGGGTTATGTGAGGGAGGTATCTGTGGGAGTTATGTGTGGGAGGTGTAATGATTATTTATCAGATCACAGCTTACAGCCCATAGAAATACAACACATATAACAGTAAATAAATGAGCAGGGGAACACCCACGTAAGTTGACACACCCTACAGTGATAGTAAGACCTGACCCAAGAGGGCAAGGCCACAAGGTACTTAAGTTAACGGTGCGATATGACCGTGTTAAAGAAACCTCACCTTGCCAAGACAGACCAAGGTGGTAATAATTAGGAAGCATTTCCGACCTGACCTGCGAAATGACCACACACATGGACAAACACAGCTGTCCAGATCTAACCAGTTTAATGTTAATTGGGAGAGGTCATCTGCCGGTTGGAGATCTCCAATATATAGGCCCTGCACCTCCTTCCACGGGCATTCATACGGAGATCACTTTCACGGAGTCACACTCGTCACTAGTCAGGGTCGGGAGACTTCCCTTCCCGCACCGTGTCTCCAGCTAGCACAGTCTCCCACAGGAGCAACCTTCATAGGGAGTGGACGTGCTGCGCGCCGCTCCCTCCTCAGTTCAAATTGTTGAACGTTACGACTGTCAGCCTTGTTTTTCACGTTGGGTTCGCTCTGGCTGCTCTATCTTGTAGTTGTACATGGATATTATTATTCTTGTACACTGCGCTTCTTCCCTATCCTATCCTTTCCCCTAGAGTCCCTGCTGTTTGGTAGCGACGCAAACCCTGTGGGCAGAGCCACAAGGGGGGCTCTCAGAGGGCTGCTGAGTCGAGACAGTAAGGGTGGCAACATTTTCTGTTAGGGATTCGGCAGTGCTTCATAACATGTCACTGTTAGGTGGTAGGGCTTGGCTAGGCCCCCATCTGTCTGTTCACCCTACCCCTAGACCCGTCTTTACTCGCCCAGCAAGCGGACAGAAGGAGCGACATCCATGGGGTATAGCTCAGGTGGACAGATTAGGTAGGATTTTCATGTATGTTACTGACCATGGCCAAAGTGAGAGTTAAGATCACCGGAACCCCGACCCAGGGGTCTCGGATAGGGCTAAAATGGCAATTGAGCGACCTAAGGGTGAGAATATGAGCTGAGGGATGGTTACATCATCCTCACAGAGACAGATGAAGCTGCTGATAAACTACTTAAGCCTGGTGCCCTGGACAAAATGAAAACTAACGGTTACGAGGTCATTGTCCCACGGGAATACGGCGCCAAGCTCATCCTTGTATGTAAGAAGTTAGACAAAGATGTAGTGGAAAATAACGCAGAAGAAATAAGAGGTGAAATAGAAAAGCAAAACAATGTCAGTGTTGAGGAGGTGTATTCTATGTATGCCCATAATATAATCAAGGTTTGCTTTGCAGACACAACAGATGCAAAAAGAATGAAGGAGAAGGGGCTCTATGCATATGGCACTTCCATCTCATCACGCCAAATAGAATATGAAAAGCATACGCCCATCCAACAATGTATGAAGCGCTATAAATACAATGACCACATGACCAAGAACTGCCCCCTCCAAGAGGTCATATGCTCTGAGTGTTCATCTGATCAGCACTTCTACAAAGACTGCCGTAGCACCATAAAAAAGTGTGTGGTCTGCGAGGGTGGCCACAGGACCTTCTCTGCCACCTGCCTGGTTCAAGAAACAGAGAAGAAACTGACTGAAATAACCAAACAAAAAGAAACCAGGAAAATTTCTAACACCATAGAAAGGACCACTCAGTCGACGATCATGGCTTACAGCCAAACCCGAAAAGACGCTCTGAAAGAAACTCAAACAGACTCCCAAAAACTCAACAATGTCAGCGAGACCATGGAAGTCCTGCAATCAGAGATAAGAACCATCAAGGACTCAATAAAACAGGCAGTTACTGAGTCACTGGGCGCCATGAGGGACGCAGTGGCAGGAAGCATCAGGAGCGTCTCCTCTGCACAGCTGGACGAGTCCAAAGCCACCACGATATACTTGTCTTACCTGCATGCCCATCACATGAACATGGTTCATCCAGGTTCATTCTCGAAACTCCTCAACGATAAACTAATCAGGAACAACATTGCACCTGTTGAAATAAGTCCCTTCAAAAGAAATCCTGAAGGCAGTAACCTACTCAACGACTTATCGACGACCTCAACCCACGCCAGAAATAGACCATGACATCCCTGACTTATGCAAAAGTCAGTATAACCGTAGCCCCGACGTGGCCAGTCAGTCCCCCTGGGATCACAGCTCCAACGACACCGTAAATCTCCGCGACCCCAATACGTATACTCCCAGCGACGACAGTGACCATTGGACTGCAACCACAGTCAATGGTTACGACCAGAAGATGGCGACTTACTCCACAGAGGAACAAGACCCTCGAGCTGCAGCGTCAGTATAATACTTCGACACGCAGGCCCAGGACCTGAACACCTTCCTGTACACGGGTGAAGAGAAGTTCGAGGGCCTGCCATTAACTGAAAAGCAGATGTTCAAAGGTTCTGCTAAGAAGTTCCGTCCCCCTAGAAATGGCAGAAGCCGAGCAAACACTTCAAGCAAAGCCCCAAGCTACTGTCTCCGAAATGGCAGTCGTTAACAGGATGAAAATTGCCTAACATAATGTCCTACACTGGTCCCTTAATAGACGTAAAGAACTGTCTAACTTATACTATCACTTACACCCAGACATTATTCTGCTAAACAGTACTGGTATAAAGGACGAAAGTAAGGTGAAAATTTTTGGCTACACTGTATACCAGAGGAATATGGGTGAACTGAACGATGGCTTCGCTGTGGCCATCAGGTCACGGCTGAATCACAGAGTGTTGCAAGACTTCGAGGATTCAGTTCTCGGAGTGCAGGTGGAGACAACTAGGGGACCTGTTATCAAATGCACAATGTACCTACCTCCCAGACGTTCCTTACTAACCCGAACAAAACCTCAACCAGTTGCTATGCCACAGAAAACCAACATACATCATAGGGAACTTAAATGTGCGCCACGCCATACTCGGACACGGTAACGAGAACAATGCCGGTGTGGCGCTGTATGATAACATCAGAAGGGGAAAACTGCAACACCTCGGGCCAGATTTCCCGACATTGATCAGACGTGCCAGTGCCGCAACACCCGACATAATCCTCTCCAACAACGAGGCCGTCCTGAACAGACACGTTACCGCCGGACCCATCAGTACCAGCGATCACCTGCCAGTCGTCGTGACGCTCTCATCCAATCCCATTATGATCCCGCCAACATCAGGTCAAACCTCAAACGGGCAGACTGGACTCCTTCAAGGAGTCTCTGAGTCTCAAGCAGGAGAGAAACCTGGAAGAAGCCAGCCCCAATGACATCGACGACGCGGTCGAACAATGGTACACGGATGTGAAGACGGAGATGGATAACAACATCCCGACCACCACTCACAGAAACATTCCCCATCCTCACACCTGTCACCAGCTGAGGCAGCTCAGTGTCCAGTCCGATCACGTGAGACAGCTAGCTAGTATCCGCGGGTGGACGCAAGAGCTGAAAGACAGGTACCGAGAGCTGCAGACGGACATCCAGCACGAGAACAAACGTCTACATGAACATAAGTGGGCCGCCTTGGTGTGAGAGGCAGCCACCAATTACGACGATTCTGATGAGTTCTGGAAAGGGATCAAGCGACTGATGGGTTCCACCTCTACTCGACCAAAACAACGTGAAAATATTCGAGGAGGAAAACCAAGAACAATTACATCGGCGATATTTACCGAAGATCTTTACCATTAGTGAACAGGAGATCGAGGGCTTCGGCAGGGAGTTTGAGGAAGACATTTTAGATCAGTTGCAGGACCATCAGCGCCTGCTCCAGCCGCTTCCACGGACTGACTCCACTAGACTGGTGGATGGAAGCTACCTGACAGAGCCCATAGTTCCTGCAGATGTGTCAGCCATCATAAAATGGTATAAAAGCAAGTCACCTGGGCAAAGCCACATTAACAAGAAGATCCTGGCTCAACTCCCCGACATCATGATAGAGAGGCTTGCTCATATATGCAACGCCTGCCTCGTCTCTGGATACTTCCCTAAGATGTTCAAAATCGCCGTTATTCGCCTTTACCAAAAGCAGGGAAGCCTCCAAACAAAAACGAAAACTTTCGACCAAAATTGCTGCTAGAGGTACTAGCCAAAATCTTCAAAAAAATAGTAAACAAGCGGTTGTGGATTTATCTGGAGGACAAAGACGTGCATAATCCCGGCCAGTACCGAGGCACATCCACCGCCATAGCCCAGGCTTATGAGCAGATCGCCAACGCCATGACTGGCCGCCTGCAGTGCAACTTCATTACGGACCGCAGAGACAAAATCAAGATGCAAGAACATTTTGGAGAAGAATTCTCACTCTCGAGCGGCGTGCCTCAGGGCTCTTGTCTCTCACCAACCCTATACACGCTCTACACGGCTGACCTGCCACCCCCCCCCCCCCCCCCCCCCAATCGTCGGCAGCGAGTACGTCGAGTACGTCATGTATGTGGACGATGTAAAACGATCGTCACCTGCCCAGGAAGGTCCACGGCAAGGATGGCGCGACTCACTGCTCGGGCAATAGAGGGTATCTCGGAGTATGAAAACAAATGGAAAATAAAAACAAACAAAACGAAATTCGAGGTCATACCAATAGCCAAATTCAAGCTGGCGCCATTGATGATCTACAACGAAGAGATTGAGTACTCTAAACAAGGCAGGTTGCTCGGCCTCATCATCTCTCGGAATGGCATAATTTCCCACGTGAAGAAAAGACTTAATAAAGCCAAAGTCGCCGCAGCCAAATTAAAACGTTTCAAACTGATGCCTGAGAAGTGTCATGCACTGGTCCTCCGGCACAACCCATCCCAAATGTTTGCTTAGGTAGAGATAAGGTACCCGGCCAGCCGATAGGGGTCATTTCACGCCTCAAAACCACATTTTAGCCAGTGGGCTTTAGACCTTGGGTTATAGAGGACCTCCTGCTCCTCGGATTTAGAACATAACTTTAGAACAGGGGCCATACAGTCCTACCAGTGCTACGAGTCTGTGTGTGCAAATCCCCGAGATTGTTGTTAAGTCCAGCGACAAGTTAACGCACCCTGTAAAGGAAGTGATCAATGGTGACGGCCTGTTTGCAACAAGAGCACTCCAGGCCGGCCTAAAAGATCTAAACGGTTAATTCTCCAGGTTGGCAAACTCTCCCTTATAACTTACGGTACTATGGCGTGAATGTGAGTGACTGACCTACCCATGCAAATTATAAGTCCAGTGTATGGAATTGTGCCAAATAAACGTAAGTGCAATTATCTGCCAGTATCTGTGACCCCTCTATTATTATTATTACCAAAGGTAATGACTGAATGGTTAAGACAAAGTATAACCAATAACTTAGATGGATGTTGGAAATCAATGGAATTCATTAAATCATCATTTATCAAGTACACAACGCATTGAATGCCGGAAGCAGAGTGAAATTCTACGTAGTGATACACCATAATCTCCTGGGTGAGTAACTAGTGTGAAGGTATCTGAGTTCTACGGTAAGAAAACCACTTTCCTGCATTTAAAACGTAACAAGAAGATACAAGTTCACCTGTACAAGGCGCTGGTGAAGCCTGTGTTGGAGTACCCACTTATACCACTCGTCACACTCGGGAAGACTAGAATACAATAACTACAAAGCTTCCTAAACAAGTGTATGAGGTCAGCCAGTGGCCAAGCGCCACCCTACCAGGAGACAGTGGAAATCATCCACCTAAAAAATAAAACAGAGACCCTCTAACGTCAGGTTCCATCGCCTTGGGAAGAAGGTTTGGGACAAGCTCCTGGACGACCCTCACAGCCCAGACCACCTACGCGGGGAAGACATAACGGATGGTGGCCCCGGAGTCTGCCCGCACTACAACAACCCAACTCGGGGCCCATCTATGTCCGCCACAGTGATCCACCTTAGATTAAAACTTAGATGATATAAGTTCACATTTAACAAGTCACATTCTAGTGAGTCCATAACGTAATACAGTATAAGATTTTAATAAACTTGTAATTGTAAAATCAAACTAGTCATTGTCTAATAAAGTGACCATTGTGCAACTTCATCCTAAAAACTAGGTTAGCTTAGTTAGCCAACAAACTGTGCAATATGTAAAACAAGGGGTGTCGTCCCCCTCTGTTTAACTCAATAAACTTCTTTTCCAACCTTTCTTCCCACGACTATATGTTGTGACTTCTCTATCCCTCATGTCTGGCTGTGCCTTGAGCCCCAGCATGCCTTCCATCCATTCCCCACCTTAACCTAAAAAAAAAAAAAAAGGAGGCAGTCCAGCACTCCTTTCAGCAGGATCCCTGGGCCCCCCTTAGGTCACACGTGAGTCATTGTCAGAGCCATCCATAGGGTGAGTCACTTATGGTGGGAAGGGTATCCATTTCATGTTTGTGTCCGGGAGTCAGTGTCTAGTAACGTAAACATAATGTTCTAGTAACTTCGATATAATGTTCTATTAATGTGTCTGTGTCATTGAGTGAATAATAAATAGCTGTACTTAGAATTGGTGGTTGAGAAGATTTCTCCTAAGAACGTATATACAGTTAAATAACTAACCAGCCACGCTACCAAACTGCCTCACTTTACAATCCTACAACTAAGTATTCTTCCTATACCTTCCACCTCTAAATCCCCTCCATTACAGAGGGATGCTAGGGAGTTGTGTGTGGGCGTTATGTGTTGGAGTTATGTGTGGGAGTTATGTGAGGGAGTTATGTGTTGGAGTTAGGTGTGGGAGTTATGTGAGGGAGATATGTGTTGGAGTTATGTGTGGGAGTTATCTGTGGGAGTTATGTGTGGGAGTTATGTGTTGGAGTTATGTGAGACAGTTATGTGAGGGAGTTATGTGTGGGAGTTATGTGTTGGAGTTATGTGTGGGAGTTATGTGAGGGAGTTATGTGAGAGAGTTATGTGAGGGAGTTATGTGTGGGCGTTATGTGTTGGAGTTATGCGAGGGAGTTATATGTGGGAGTTATGTGTGGGAGTTATGTGTGGGAGTTATGTGAGGGAGTTATGTGAGGGAGTTATGTGAGGGAGTTATGTGTGGGAGTTATGTGTGGGAGTTATGTGAGGGAGTTAGCTGTGGAAGTTATGTGTGGGACTTATGTGTGTGAGGTATGTGTGGGAGTTATGTGAGGGAGTTATGTGAGGGAGTTATGTGAGGGAGTTATGTGTGGGAGTTATGTGAGGGAGTTATGTGTGAGAGTTATGTGAGGGAGTTAACTGTGGAAGTTATGTGTAGGAGTTATGTGTGTGAGTATGTTATCTAATTATGTGTGGCAGTTATGTGAGGGAATTTTGTGCGGGAGTTATGCGTTGGACTTATGTATGTGAGTTATATGTGGGAGTTATGTGTGGGAGTTATGTGAGGGAGTTATGTGAGGGAGTTATGTGAGGGAGTTCTGTGTGGAAGTTATGTGTGGGAGTTATGTGAGGGAGTTAGCTGTGGAAGTTATGTGTGGGACTTATGTGTGTGAGTTATGTGTGGGAGTTATGTGAGGGAGTTATGTGAGGGAGTTATGTGAGGGAGTTATGTGTGGGAGTTATGTGAGGGAGTTATGTGTGGGAGTTATGTGAGGGAGTTAACTGTGGAAGTTAATAATAATAATAATAATAATAATTAACGGTTTATTGAAAGAGCTTGGCAGCCAGAAGGCTGAAAATATACAGTTACATATTTGGGGAATGGGTTACGAATTACAAATAATATACAAGTAACATAAGTGACACAAATAAGACATATAATAACTTAGATGGGGAAAAGCTCAAACTACAGTTCATTTCAACATAGTGACAGTGTTACAGTATTACAAGTTATTGATAATTTTTACAATGGTTGGGACTGGGCTGTTCTTATAGCGATCAGTTCGTGCACGTATGGGCTGGATGCGGTTGTGGTGTCGAACAGCAATTCTCGGACAAGGGACCTCGGGTGGTAGTAGGAGCCGGTGTCGGGGATGGTGTAGAAACTTCTTACCAAATTTGCAGATGAGGTCTTGGTGATGGTCAGTGAGAGTCGAAAGGGTCAGTGTGTTGAGCGCTTCTTGATATGTGGAGTAGGAGGGGGAGAGAATAATCTTGCATGCCCTCTTTTGCACTTTTTCTAGGTGTTTACGTTGTGTGTGAGTATGTTATCTAATTATGTGTGGCAGTTATGTGAGGGAGTTATGTGTGGGAGTTATGAGTTGGACATATGTGTGTGAGTTATATGTGGGAGTTATGTGTGGGAGTTATGTGAGGGAGTTATGTGATGGAGTTAGGTGTGGGAGTTATGTGAGGGAGTTATGTGTTGGACTTATGTGTGTGAGTTATGTGGGGGAGTTATGTGTGGGTGTTATGTGAGGGAGTTATGTGTGGAATTTATGTGTGGGAGGGGTGTGAGGGAGCTATGTGTGGGAGGGGTGTGAGGGAGCTATGTGTCGGAGTTGTGTGTGGGAGTTATGTGTTGGAGTTATATGTGGGAGTTATGTGTGGGAGTTATCTGTGGATGTTATGTGTGGGAATTATGTGTGTGGGTTATGTGTGTGCGTGTGAGTTATGTTTTGGGGTTATGTGTGAGTTATGTGGGGGAGTTATGTGTGGGAGTTATGTGTGGGGGTTATGTGAGGGAGTTATGTGAGGGAGTTATGTGTGAGAGTTATGTGAGGGAGTTATGTGTGGGCGTTATGTGTGGGGGTTATGTGAGGGAGTTAACTGTGGAAGTTATGAGTGGGAGTTATGCGTGTGAGTTATGTGTAGGAGTTATGTGTGGGAGTTATGTGAGGGTATTATGTGAGGGAGTTATGTGAGGGAGTTATGTGTGGAAGTTATGTGAGGGAGGTATGTGTGGCAGTTATGTGTGGGGGTTATGTGAGGGATTTAACTGTGGAAGTTATGTGTGGGTAGTTATGTGTGTGAGTTATGTGTGGGAGTTATGTGTGGGAGTTATGCGAGGGAGTTATGTGTGGGAGATATGTGAGGGAGTTATCTGTGAGAGTTAACTGTGGAAGTTATGCGTGGGAGTTATGTGTGGCAGTCATGTGAGGGAGTTATGTGAGGAGTAATGTGAGGGAATTATGTGATCTAGTTATGTGTGCCAGTTATGTGAGGGAGTTATGTGTGGGAGGTATGAGTTGGACTTATGTGTGTGAGTTATATGTGGGTGTTATGTGTGGCAGTTATGTGAGGGAGTTATGTGTGGCAGTTATGTGAGGAAGTTATGTGAGGGAGTTATGTGTTGGACTTATGTGTGGGAGTTATGTGTGGCAGTTATGTGAGGAAGTTATGTGAGGGAGTTATGTGTTGGACTTATGTGGGTGAGTTATGTGGGGGAGTTATATGTGGGAATTATGTGAGGGAGTTATGTGTGGAATTTATGTGTGGGAGGGGTTTGAGGGAGCTATGTTTGGGAGTTGTGTGTGGGAGTTATGTGTTGGAGTTATATGTGGGAGTTATGTGTGGGAGTTAACTATGGAAGTTATGTGTGGGAGTTATGTGTGGGAGTTATGTGAGGGAGTTAGCTGTGGAAGTTATGTGTGGGACTTATGTGTGGGAGTTATGTGTGGGAGTTATGTGAGGGAGTTATGTGAGGGAGTTTTGTGAGGGAGTTATGTGTGGGAGTTATGTGAGGGAGTTATGTGTGGAAGTTATGTGTAGGAGTTATGTGTGTGAGTATGTTATCTAATTATGTGTGGCAGTTATGTGAGGGAGTTATGTGTGGGAGTTATGAGTTGGACTTATGTGTGTGAGTTATATGTGGGAGTTATGTGTGGGAGTTATGTGAGGGAGTTATGTGTGGCAGTTATGTGAGGGAGTTATGTGGGGGAGTTATGTGTTGGAGTTATGTGTGGGAGTTTTGTGTTGGAGTTATGTGTGGGAGTTATGTGAGGGAGTTATGTGAGCGAGTTATGTGTTGGAGTTATGTGTGGGAGTTATGTGTTGGAGTTATGTGTGGGAGTTATGTGAGGGAGTTATGTGAGCGAGTTATGTGTTGGACTTATGTGTGTGAGTTATGTGGGGGAGTTATGTGTGGGTGTTATGTGAGGGAGTTATGTGTGGAATTTATGTGTGGGAGGGGTGTGAGGGAGCTATGTGTGGGAGGGGTGTGAGGAAGCTATGTGTGGGAGTTGTGTGTGGGAGTTATGTGTTGGAGTTATATGTGGGAGTTATGTGTGGGAGTTGTCTGTGGATGTTATGTGTGGGAATTATGTGTGTGGGTTATGTGTGTGCGTGTGAGTTATGTTTTGGGGTTATGTGTGAGTTATGTGGGGGAGTTATGTGTGGGAGTTATGTGTGGGGGTTATGTGAGGGAGTTATGTGAGGGAGTTATGTGTGAGAGTTATGTGAGGGAGTTATGTGTGGGCGTTATGTGTGGGGGTTATGTGAGGGAGTTAACTGTGGAAGTTATGAGTGGGAGTTATGCGTGTGAGTTATGTGTAGGAGTTATGTGTGGGAGTTATGTGAGGGTGTTATGTGAGGGAGTTATGTGAGGGAGTTATGTGTGGAAGTTATGTGAGGGAGTTATGCGTGGGAGTTATGTGTGGGGGTTATGTGAAGGATTTAACTGTGGAAGTTATGTGTGGGTAGTTATGTGTGTATGTTATGTGTGGGAGTTATGTGTGCCAATTATGTGAGTGAGATATGTGTGGGAGTTATGAGTTGGACTTATGTGTGTGAGTTATATGTGGGTGCTATGTGTGGCAGTTATGTGAGGGAGTTATGTGTGGCAGTTATGTGAGGAAGTTATGTGAGGGAGTTATGTGTTGGACTTATGTGTGTGATTTATGTGGGGGAGTTATATGTGGGAATTATGTGAGGGAGTTATGTGTGGAATTTATGTGTGGGAGGGGTTTGAGGGAGCTATGTGTGGGAGTTGTGTGTGGGAGTTATGTGTTGGAGTTATATGTGGGAGTTATGTGTGGGAGTTAACTGTGGAAGTTATGTGTGGGAGTTATGTGTGGGAGTTATGTGAGGGAGTTAGCTGTGGAGGTTATGTGTGGGACTTATGTGTGTGAGTTTTGTGTGGGAGTTATGTGAGGGAGTTATGTGAGGGAGTTATGTGAGGGAGTTTTGTGTGGGAGTTATGTGAGGTAGTTATGTGTGGGAGTTATGTGAGGGAGTTAACTGTGGAAGTTATGTGTAGGAGTTATGTGTGTGAGTATGTTATCTAATTATGTGTGGCAGTTATGTGAGGGAGTTATGTGTGGGAGTTATGAGTTGGACTTATGTGTGTGAGTTATATGTGGGAGTTATGTGAGGGAGTTATGTGAGCGAGTTATGTGTTGGACTTATGTGTGTGAGTTATGTGGTGGAGTTATGTGTGGGTGTTATGTGAGGGATTTATGTGTGGAATTTATGTGTGGGAGGGGTGTGAGGGAGCTATGTGTGGGAGGGGTGTGAGGGAGCTATGTGTGGGTGTTGTGTGTGGGAGTTATGTGTTGGAGTTATATGTGGGAGTTATGTGTGGGAGTTATCTGTGGATGTTATGTGTGGGAATTATGTGTGTGGGTTATGTGTGTGTGTGTGAGTTATGTTTTGGGGTTATGTGTGAATTATGTGGGGGAGTTATGTGTGGGAGTTATGTGTGGGGGTTATGTGAGGGAGTTATGTGAGGGAGTTATGTGTGAGAGTTATGGGAGGGAGTTATGTGTGGGCGTTATGTGTGGGGGTTATGTGAGGGAGTTAACTGTGGAAGTTATGAGTGGGAGTTATGCGTGTGAGTTATGTGCAGGAGTTATGTGTGGGAGTTATGTGAGGGTGTTTTGTGAGGGAGTTATGTGAGGGAGTTATGTGAGGGAGTTACGTGTGGAAGTTATGTGAGGGAGTTATGTGTGGGAGTTATGTGTGGGGGTTATGTGAGGGATTTAACTGTGGAAGTTATGTGTGGGTAATTATGTGTGTGAGTTATGTGTGGGAGTTATGTGTGGGAGTTATGTGAGGGAGTTATGTGTGGGAGTTATGTGTGGCAGTCATGTGAGGGAGTTATGTGAGGAGTAATGTGAGGGAATTATGTGATCTAGTTATGTGTGCCAGTTATGTGAGGGAGTTATGTGTGGGAGTTATGAGTTGGACTTATGTGTGTGAGTTATATGTGGGTGTTATGTGTGGCAGTTATGTGAGGGAGTTATGTGTGGCAGTTATGTGAGGAAGTTATGTGAGGGAGTTATGTGTTGGACTTATGTGGGTGAGTTATGTGGGGGAGTTATATGTGGGAATTATGTGAGGGAGTTATGTGTGGAATTTATGTGTGGGAGGGGTTTGAGGGAGCTATGTGTGGGAGTTGTGTGTGGGAGTTATGTGTGGGAGTTAACTGTGGAAGTTATGTGTTGTAGTTATGTGGGTGAGTTATGTGCGGGAGTTATGTGAGGGAGTTACACGAAGGAGTTATGTGTGGGGGAGTTACACGAGGGATTTACGCGAGGGAGTTATGTGAGGGAGTTATACGAGGGAGTTACACAAAGGAGTTACACGAGGGAGTTATGTGAGGGAGTTACGTGAGGGAGTTATGTGAGGGAGTTATGTAAGGGAGTTATACGAGGGAGTTACATGAGGGAGTTACATAACGGAGTTAAACGAGGGAGTTATGTGAGGGAGTTAAGCGAGGTGGAGGAGGAAGGATTGTGTGGGGCAGTGGAGGTTGGGTGGGGGAGCAGGGTTGGGTGGAGGCACAGACGCTGGGTGAAGGATTAGGTCCTGGGTGGAGGAGCAGGGGTTGGGTGGAGGAGCATGTGCTGGGTGGAGGAGCAGGGGCTGGGTGGAGAAACAGGGACTGGGTGGAGATGCAAGGGCTGGGTGGAGGATATTAAGCATGATGTATGAGGGTTATAAAATACACATAAAGCTTCATTGGTGTTGCTGTTAGGTAATATTGGTCCCCCAGGTGTTGCTTCTGGTGGGTGGAGGGGTGAAGTGGTGGATGGTAGAACTGTTAAGTGCAGGGTCAGGAGCGAAGTGGTGGGTGGTGGAGTGAAGTGGTGGGGTGGAGGAGTGAAGTAGTGGGAGGAGGAGGAGGTGAGTGAAGGCATAGAAGAGGAAAGATGTAGTGGGTGGAGGAATGAAGTGGTGGGTGGTGAAGGATGGTAGATGGTGGAGGTGAGAGGTGATGGTTGGAGGCATGGTAGATAAGTGGGGACCATTTTAATCTCACAACACCACAACACGAGATGGTGTATATAATGTGACCTCACACAATGTACCCACAGAGGGTGACCACTATATATGAGCTTGACGAGTACCATAACTATTTAAATAATGAGTTACTTAAAGTGCAAAGGCAGAATATACCATAGATAAAACTCATATTAAATAGCAATAACCCCAAATGGATAAATAATTATTTAAAGTATATTATTGTACAAAGGAAGGCGATAGGTAGGAGAATAAATCGTGGTCATGTTTACCTCCGGGATTATTATAAAGTATTGGCCAGTTGGGTTAAGACCGAGATAAGAAAAGTAAGGAGGGATAATGAACTGAAGGTAGGAAGAGGGGCGAAAACACAGCCTAAACTAAAGGATTCTTCCAAATGTTTCAAACTAAAACACGAGACAAGATTGGACCAATTCAGTCAAATTCCGGCGAGCTAGCAGATAACAACGAAGAAATTAGATATTTTTCATTAGTTTTCAAAACCGAAAATTTAAACAGAGATATTGAATAAATTAGATTAAACGAGTTAGTAGAGGCTAGGAACGATGTTAGTAAACAAATAAATCAATTAAAACCTAATATTTGCCAAAGTATGAAGGGAATTTAAGGAAGAACTCAACAAACTTGTTTAACAGGTTATTAACAATGGGCGTAGAACCAGAATCCTGGAGGATAGCGAATGTGAGACCGATTTTCAAGAGGGAAGATAGATCACTATCCTCTAACTACCGTCTATTTAGCTTAACATCAATTGTACAAATTACTGGAAGCAATACTTTCGAACTCAATTCGAGATCACCTCGAGAAACACAAATTGATCACTGATTCCGACCAAGGGTTCACAAGTGGGGGTTCATGTCCGACAAATCAAATATCATTCTTCTCAACTGTTTTGGAATCAGTAGATGAGGGACACGATTAAGATGTGATTTACCTCGACTTTAACAAAGTTTTCGACAGGGTCTCCCATGAAAGACTAATACGTAAAGTGAAGGCACAAGGAATTAGGGGAGCTGTTCTAAAGTGGATTAGGGCGTGGTTACAAGAGAGAAAACTGAGAGAAAGAATTAATGACACTAAATTCGATTAGGGTAACGTCACTAGTGGAGTAACCTAAAGCTCAGTACTTCGACCATGACTATTTATTGTACAATTAAACAACATATATATATATATATATATATATATATATATATATATATATATATATATATAATATATATATATATATATATATATATATATATATATATATATGTATATATATATATATTTATATATATATATATATATATATATATATATATATATATATATATATATATATATATATATATATATATATGTGTGTGTGTGTGTGTGTGTGTGTGTGTGTGTTGCAGCAACATAAGCAAATTTGCTAACGACACTAAAATAGGGCATATATTTAAATCTGACGAGGTCTCCGCAAAACTACAAAAAGATCTAAAAAAAAAAGTATGGTCTGAAAATGGCAGATGAAATTTCATGTATAAAAATGTAAAGTACTTAGATTAGGAGATATAAACAGAGAAACAAGGCTAACAAAGTATTTAGGTTCATACAAAGGATTCTTAGTTACAAGGCTAGCGAGGTCATCATAAAAGTATATTTTAAGCTTGTGAGACCTCCCTTGGATTTTGCATTTCAATTTTGGTCACCGTACTACAGAGCTGATATCGAATCCATAGAAAGCATCCAAAGGAGGATGGTAAAACTTAACCGGGGCATTAGGAACCTTGAGTATAGAGACAGATTAAAGCATCTTAATTTGCATTCCCTCGAGAAACGTAGAGTGAGGGGCGATATGATAATGATGCATAAATGGAAGTTTGGGTTAAACAAAGGTGATATTTAGATCTAGGGGCAAGATAGGTAAACACTGGTTTGGATATAGATCAGTGGATGAGTGGAACAAGTTACCGAACTCCATCTTTAAATCGAACACGTCAGTTAACTTCAAACATGGTTTGTATGGATATATGAGCGATAATGATTGGGTGTAAACGGGACTGCCCAGTATGGGCCAATAGGCCCACTGCCGTTTACTCCATTTATATTTTCTTATCTTCTTAGCTACACAGCTCAACAGCACTCACCATTATAACCTCACAACACAACTCAGACCATTATATCCTCACCACAATAACAATATTGGACCATTATAACCACACCATAACAACAAGAGCAATTATACTGTAACCTCGCCACCACAACATGGGACATTATAACCTCACCACCACAACATGGGACATTATAACCTTAGCACCACAACATGGGACATTATAACCTGACCACCACAACATGGGACATTATAACCTGACCACCACAACATGGGACATTATAACCTGACCACCACAACATAGGCCATTATAGCCTCACCACCACAACATGGGACATTATAACCTCACCACCACAACATGGGACATTATAACCTCACCACCACAACATGGGACATTATAACCCTCACCACCACAACATGGGACATTATAACCTCACCACTACAACATGGGACATTACAACCTCACCACCACAACATAGGCCATTATAACCTCACCACCACAACATGGGCCATTATAACGTCACCACCACAACATGGGCCATTATAACCTCACCACCACAACATGGGACATTATAGCCTCACCACCAAAACATGGGACATTATAACCTCACCACCACAACATGGGACTGTGGTGATGGGTTGTCAGACCACAGCTTACATCGCAAGGAAGGCCAGACTTGACCCGACATTAGGGGAGTCAAGTGTAAGGGTATCCCCCGCGGGTGCTCAAGGGTGTTACAAATCAACTAGCTCCCCTTCCCATGTCACACGGCCAACAAACATGTAAGAAGGCACCAGCCGACTCTCTCCCAATATACACAATATCCTACACCGCAGAAAGAAGTCCAGACCTGACCTCACATTAGCCAGGTCAAATGTAACCCTCGAGCTCAAGTCAAGGGGCCACAAATCAACCAGGGCCTCTCATGTCACACGGCCCCATCTGATGACTTTTCCAGAAGATAAAACTTATAGTCTCTGAAAAAGTCCAGACCTGACCCTACATTAGCGAGGGTAAATGTAAGGGGACCCTTCGCCGCCCCCCCCCCCCCCCAATCAGCTCAACCTGACGGCTGGTCTTCCAATATATAGGACGTCCGAGCCCTCCCTCAGAGTGTGTCTTGTGACCAGGAAGGGCCAGCTACCACGTCCCCAGTCCCGCTCGAGAGAAGCCCGCCACTAAGTGTAACGAAGTCTCAGCTGGGTCCATCGACAGAGTGCTGTCATCTCCACGTGTAACAGTAAGTGCTGGCTGTGTAGACTGTAGAAGTGCAGTGATCCCGAACCTCCCCAACGATTGACTTAGTGAAGTGCCCATTCTAATTGTGAGGTTAGGTTATACGAGAATACCATAGTCTATCATAAATTGTGTACGAACCCCCCCCCCCCCCCCATTAATCCCCCCTATTGAACTAGTATAATAAGGCTGTAACACGCATTGGTGTTTTATATACTACACTTGTACTGTGCCTGTGTTAATATACAGTGTTGACATCACACCCTCGAGACACGCTACCATTTCCTCTCGCTATAATATTCTTCTACTATAACCTCCTAACTTACCTCTTCATGTGAGATTTTGTCTCATTGCAATGGTGGCAGCGCACTTAACGTAAAACTCACGCTTCTTCCCCTTGGTGTTCAGTACAGTGATAGTTAGAATCTTTTGAAGTAAACTCTTAACTATCTTGACGAAGCAGGCAGTACAAGGGTGGTAGCATTTGTAATATAATTCCTGTCCCTCATTGTGGTACAAGTGGTGACAGTATCCACTCCCCCCTCCCTAGTTCACATATTGTTGGGTAACGGGGAACAATGGTCGAGAACTCAACCAGGGCAAGTGTCAGTAAATCCCCTCCTCGTCCCACCCACAGACGTCATCGTCAACATTGACAATTTCGACTTCCACGATCAGTACTTCCCAGCCCTCCTCGCAAGCTAATATGACTCCTGTTAACATTACACCAACGGCTTCCGTTTTATTCCCGTTCCCTGAACAATCCACAAGTACCTACTCTCCCCCCCTACCCCTTAACCACCCTCCACCCTCTCTCGCCGCTCCCCTCCCCACGCTCACGTACACCTTAGCACCTCCCAACCCCTCCAGCATGCCAGACCCCTTCCTTACGTCCGTCTCAGCTAGTAGTGCAGCACAAGTGATCAGTCAGATACCCATGTTTGAGGGCGATGGCCGTGACCCTGCGGCATCAGCCGGTAGGCTGGAACAGTGGTTAGGAGACATTGAAAGTGCGTTCCCGGAAACCCTTCAGGAATACGAGGAATGCCGCCTTAGGACGGCACGTATGCGATTGGGCCGTGACGCGAAAGGTGTGCTAGGATTTAATCCAACAGTAAAGAATGCTACCACGTGGGATACGTTCGCGAACGGATTACGGGAAATTTACAGCCAGGGTAACTCATTACAAGATCACACGACACGTTTAGCTAATATCAAGCTAGAGGAGTGTTCATCACTAAATGTTTACCTATCATGCATAGGGAGTGCTGTGAAGATGGCGAGAGTGAATCACCCACAATTCTTCCCACCTGAGCTAGTACTCTCTTACTTTCTGTCGGGCTTACCCGGCGAGATGCGTACGTACATGGAGGCGAGTGGGACAACTACGATCGAGAAGGCAATTAAAGCAGCGCAGAGGTATATACAGCTCAGGAAACCCACCACCCCCTCCCGTTTTGTGTCGACAATTCACGCCGCCCCTCCCACCCTTACACGTAACACCCCTTCTGTCTGGGAGGATGAATTCTTGAGACTGATGGTGGAGAATCTCAGCTGGGACCAAAGGAAGCGACAGGAACAGTCACCGTTCCACGAGGAAGGGCGGGAGCAATCAGGGTTAGATACAGTAGGTATAAACACGTTGGGTAATGCGCCACGGGGCGGCCGGCCGTCCGGGGCAGAGACCCGCGGGGCGCGGGCTGAGATTGACCCCCGCCCCCGGGCAGTCACAAGTGCGCGCCCGGGCCCGCCCATGCGGGATAGCTGGTATAGAGCTCCGAAGCCTTTTCGCTGCTCCTCCTGTGGGGCATGGTCCCACGCGGTGCACGGATGTCCCTTTCAATGTGAGGGAAACCAGTGCGATGGGTGTGGCGACCAGGGACATACCCGCAGAGAGTGTCCATACACCGGAATGCGTTGTTACGCATGTGCCGAGTGGGGACACATTCCCAGGTTATGTCCCAACTACTAAAGACAAGGGCGAGGCGTTGATGGTGACTAGGGAAGACAGGCCAATTATTAAGTTGAAAATGGGAGGGAAACGGGTTGAAGCTTTCATTGACACAGGCTCCTCGGTGTCCTTGGTGAAACAGAACGTGGCCTCCAAGATGAGCCTAGGGGGAAAGCATAAAGTTCCTGAGTTACGTGGCGTCACGGGGAACCGCCTCTCAACATTGGATTCCAGAGATATAACTGTAGACTTAGGAGATAAGATAGTTGTTCACGCGCTGGTTGTGGTAAGCGGTGATCTTTTCCCAGGGGATGTTCTTATTGGGTCAGATTTCTTGTGTAGGTTTAAGTATGGAATCCAGTTTGATGGGAGCCGGTATACCGTGACACTAGATGGTAGAGATTATGCAGGTACTCCTATTAGGAATAGGTCTGGTCTGCCCGTCCACCTCATTAAGCCTAAACGCCCCCAGCCCCCCGCACCCCAAGCCCCCCAGCTACACCCTACGCGCGCCACTGTCATCCCTCCCCACTCTAGTGTTGTTCTGCCCGTTCGATGGTCAAGGTCGTTCGACAGTTCCACGGAGGATCAGGAGTATGTATTTGTTGAAACCCCTCATAAAATGTCCCCATACGTGCAGTCGGGGCTCATTAACACTCAGCAGCCTAGCGTCCCAGTCATAAACCCCACCCCCAGGGAATTTAAACTTACTCCTGGTCATTCAGTGGGAACAGTCTGTGCGGTCGATAAAGTAGAGGATCTGGAGCATTTTGATTCTACGAGATATAACATTAGGAGTGACACAGAATTCGTAGAGTCACAGCAAATGTTCGCCACTGCAATAGAATCCCTTGACATAGATCACCTACCCACCCTTATTAGAGAACGTCTACGCTCTATAATAAAGCAGCATGAAGATCTGTTTGCAACTTCAGATCAGGACCTCGGCCTGATGTCAGCTTCACACAAAATTAATACAGGCTCCGCTCCCCCCACCAGAGTACGGCAGTGGAGGCTTCCTGAGGCGGCTAAAACTCAAATTAGGGACTTATGTCGCCAAATGGAGGAACGTGGTGTCATCTCCCCTTGCACTAGCCCCTATTGCTCCCCGGTCGTATTAGTCAGAAAAAAGGACGGGTCAACTAGATTCTGTGTAGACTATAGGGAACTTAATAAGGACACCATTGCTGATAGCTATCCCTTGCCCAGAATTGACGAGACACTGGACCAATTGAACGGAGCTTCTATATTCACAGTTCTAGACTGTAAGGATGCGTACTGGAGTATACCAGTTGACCCGGCTGACCGCCCCAAAACTGCTTTCGCGGACGGCAGCCGTCTATTTTGTTTCAACAGGTTACCTTTCGGGTTAAAGGGAGCACCGGCCACGTTCATGAGGGCTGTGAACCACAGTCTCACACCCGTGCTTGGGCGGAACGCTATGGCTTACCTGGACGATGTTATCGTCTATAGTAAAAACATGGATTCGCACATGCGGGATGTAGATGAGGTTCTCTCGGTCATGAAAGCGGCCGGACTGAAAGTGTCCCTTAGGAAATGCGCGTTCGCGCGCCAGGAAGTTAAATTCCTGGGATTCATCGTAGGTCATGGCGGCGTTAGGCCCGACCCGGTGAAAGTGAAAGCGATAGCAGAGATGCCACTCCCCACCACAGCCAAGGGTGTGGAACATTTCCTCGGCACCGCCAATTTTTTCAGACGTCACATCCCTCACTTTTCAGAGGCGGCCCTCCCCCTTACGAAACTTACAAAGAAGTCGGTTCAGTTTCGGTGGTCGGGGGAGGCAGATAAAGCTTTTAACCATCTTAAGGACTTACTGAAGTCGGCAACAATGTTAGCACTGCCGGACTTCACGCAGCCGTTTTACGTGCACACTGACGCTTCCGACGAAGCACTGGGAGCCTGTCTCATGCAAGGTGGTGAAGATAACCCCATCCCTATTGCTTATTTTTCCCAGAAATTGAGTGGAGCTGACCCCCGCTACTCCACAACTGAGAAAGAAGCCTTGGCTATTGTCAAGGCCGTAACTTCCTTTGATGCTTACCTATTTGGTAGACACTTTTATGTAATCACTGATCACCGTCCTTTGATATATATCTTCCAAGGTAAAACTCCTAATGCACGGGTAGCACGCTGGGCAGTCTTTCTAAATGCGTATAACTTCTCCATTTTGCATAAGCCAGGCAAGAACCACGTAGTACCAGACGCACTGAGCCGTAATGTATTACCTATAAATATTGTCGGGAATCCTAGCAGCATAACTCAGCCCATTTTTGGGGACCTATCACCTAACGAGGTGCGCCAACACCAACTTGAAGACCCACAGTGGGGTCCTGTCATTGAGTTCCTTGAGGGGGGTCCGCTCCCCAAGAAGGTCAACAAAGCCTCACTTTGTGATTTCAGTCTTTTAAGCGGAGTCCTGTATCTTGTTACTATGAAACAGGATGATGAACAACCCACAGAACTCGTAGTCATCCCCGCATCCTTGGAAAACTCGGCCCTAGAAGTAGCTCACTCTTCCCAATTCGCAGCCCACCCGGGTGAATGTCGCACATATGCACGTGCACGCTCTATGTTTTTCATGCCCAATCTAGCGCGGAAGGTTGGGGCATTTGTCAAAGGATGTCTGCCGTGTCAGTTAAGGAAGGGTACCCCAAAGAGACAGGGAGAGCTGCAGGAGTTCCCACCAGCCTCTCAGCCCTTGGAACGGGTATCGATCGATCTAACTGACATGTCAATACGTTCACACCGGGGAAACAGATACGTTGTTTCCATCGTCGATCACTATTCACGTTTTGCAACCTACATACCCATCCCCGATAAACGCTCAGAGACAGTTTGTGAAGCCCTGTTACAATACTTTGGTACTCATGGATGTCCCCGGGTCATTGTAAGTGATCAAGGGACAGAGTTTACCTAGGGCATCTTTCAGAAGGCGTGCGACTTGCTGCGGGCTAAGTCAAATCTAACCACTAGTTACCACCCACAGGCTAATGCCATGGTTGAGCGTTCCCACCGCACGTTGAAAGATCACTTGTCGTTTTTGGTTAATAATCAGTACGGCGGTTGGGAAGATCAGCTACCTCTTGCACAACTGGCCATGAACACCGCATTTAATACCACCCTGCATAACACTCCTTTCTTCCTTCACTTTGGTAGGGATCCAAACCTTCCTGCTGGTGTAATCAACCCCCCACCCCTATCCTATGGCGAGGACTACCCTTCTGTCTTGCAAAACAGGTTACAAACGGTCTTTACTCGGGTGCAGGAACTAAACAGGAAAGGTCACTTACACAACGCCACCTACTATAACCTCAGGGTCACCCCTTCCAATATTACCGTAGGTACCCTGGTCTTCCTAACTAACGAATCATCCTCCCCCGATACCCCCTCTAAGTTGCAACAGAGATGGCAGGGCCCATATAGAGTAACCGCCCAACCCAGCAAAGTAAACTTCACTATTTCCCCGCTTTGCCAGGGGGGACATCAGGAAACTGTGTATGTGAATAGATTGAAGCTGGCAACTGTCGACGATAACGTCTTGAACAAATCAGGCCTCACCAACCAGCCCCCTCTAGGAGTAACATTCCCTTCCCAACACCCTATCCCTCCACCAGCAGCTGACCACCCCCCTCAGAACAATCAGGTGCCTCACACCCCAAGTAATAATCAGAGAACTCCCCAGGCTACTGCCCCACTTGTACCAGTAAGACCTGATCAGATTAGGGCTCATAGATATAACACCAGGTCACAGAACATAGATTAAAGTAACGAGTCTAGGGGCACTTCTAATTGTTGATTCTCCACCCCGGGATCTTGTCTTTCTACTAAGCTACAGAGTCAGCACTGCCCTTGCTCTTCACGGGCCTGGGCGAGGTCTCCCTGACTCCACACAAAAGTCGGAGATGACACCACCACAGCTGCAGCTGACCCCCTACCAGATGAGCTGAGACCAACGCATCCTGACTCATAATGGATGCCCGACACGAGCGGGACACGCAGCGGGCAACCCCGCGGCGAATGGGTGACGCCTTCACGTCGACACTGCAAGCCCCAAGCTCCAGAAACGGGCTTGCATAATGCTGGCCCTCGATCTGGTTGAAGACACTGGGCTGTGTCTCGTCGCTCGCCTGCTGAACGACGAGACACGCACCGAGACTACGGTCTCACAGCTCACAATACTGACAGACAACATCTATGGGTACCATCAGCCTGAGCAAGCTACGCCATGCAGGACCAGCGCAGCTCCCAGCTCCAGGCAGGGAATCAGGTCGTCCCCTTGGAACCCAGGAGAAAATCCCGAAAACCCGACCTGCAACTTCAGTAGCAGCAAGCAACAGGCAACAAACAACTAGAGGTCCCAGTGGCGATGCAGACGACAGCTCCCTACGTTTCAGGACCTGTCAACTGGTCCCACGCACTTCCACTCCGGGAATGGAACCACCAGGTACCAGACAAGTAATGGCTGACCTCGGCCCACCCGGGATCTGCCTCGCCGGTGTTTACCACACCATTGGGGACGAAACAGAAGTGACCTGACTACAAGTAGAGGAAGAAACAAGCAAACCCTGGGGGGCCTACCCAGGGAGGGATTCACCACTGTGAGGGTGTGGGACAGGACGGTCAGGGGTCTCGCCGACACTCACGTACGGAGGGCGAACTCTTGTCCGTAGACCCTGCCCTACACGCCATCCAAAGCGATGACACCCCAAGCAGTGGACTGGCTTTGATCCCGGCCGGGAAGGGCGGAAACTCAGATGGGACTAGAAAAATCCATCTGGACCACGACAGAAAATGAGACTCTACGGAGGAAACTCAGATGGGACTAGAAAAATCCATCTGGAATGTGTCAGGAACTGCCGCTCTACACAGAAGTTCAAGCGGAGGAAGTGAGGCACGCGACACACCACGGCAGACCGCCGGACGGGACAGGAAACGCCAACCACTGTATCTACTGCGTCGTCCACCCTGATGCCGGGCACCGATTGGTGGAGGTGGTGATGGACCACGCACCACACGGGATTTCGACGAATGCTGACGAGTTTTTGTTTTTGCCATTGTATCTTGTAGTGGAATTCTCCCCTACAAACGCTGTTTGTCGCGACCTAGCCGACCCCACCTATTCCCCAGTGTATGCCTCGTGACCTAGGTCAACCAGCGCCGCCATACACCACGGAGCGGGGGTCAACTACTAAGCCACGCCTTCCCCCGCTATTTAAGACCTGACCTCGCGGTGATCTGCCTCTCGCTCTCTCGCTCTCTCGCTCTACATACAGCCACAGCCAGCAACACCACCTCCTCTGCCGCTGCCCGGCGGGCCTCGCTCCTCTGCCTGCCTGGCGGTCCTCTCTCCCGCTGGCGAGCATGGCGACCCACAAGCTGTCCTCCTGTGAGCATCCTGACCAACCAGTTCTCTCTACATCACGCTTGTAACCATGCTGCCTTCCCAGCACCAAGCTGCATTGTACATTCAATACAACATGTATATAGAGAGCACAGCGTGAGTTTCCTTTCTCCATTCCATCCTGAGTGTGAACACCAAACAATCTCATACCCCACAAATGGTGACTCCCGGAGATACGCACTCAAACAGGATGGAGGAGAAACTGATCACGCTCCCAGTCTTCAAGCAACATGGAAGACTGGCTTATCCACCCAGAAGCAGCTGTCATCGACTCTACAACTGCAGTTTCTACACCGCAGGTCAGACACCCTAGAGCAGCTCTGCTACTCTAAGCAGACACCAGCTCCTCTTCCTGCCCCAAGCACCACGTCCTACCGACCCCAGCACACCCGTCCTGCCTCAGACGCCGACCCCGGCCCAGCAGTAACCCCCGCCGCCCTGACGCGGCCTCTGTTCCTGAGTGCGGACCCACACACCCCTCTTTTCTTCCTCAGGTACTCCCTGCTAATGTCCTGCACCCTGCTGCTGTCGTGGACCCAGCTGCTGTCACGAGCCCTCATCCGCTGCTGCTGACACAGCCCCTGCTCCTGACCCAGGCCCACACACCCCAGCAGGCGCATCTGGCGACTCTGTACCTGCCGTGAGGGAAGCACAACATTCATCGCCTCCACACACACTTATTCTCCCTCTCTACTCCGGCAGATATTGTGTATCTAGACAGTTGTCGCCAGCGACCGGCTCATCCACGCCATCGCCGTTGTCTCACATGAGGCACGCACCGCCCGTTCTGCCTCACATGTGCTATGCAACTCTGCAGACAACAAGTCACCTACACAGCCTGGAGGGAAGGGGGAGTACTGTAGTGGAATTCTCCCCTACAAACGCTGTTTGTCGCGACCTAGCCGACCCCACCTATTCCCCAGTGTATGCCTCGTGACCTAGGTCAACCAGCGCCGCCATACACCACAGAGCGGGGTCAACTACTAAGCCACGCCTTCCCCCGCTATTTAAGACCTGACCTCGCGGTGATCTGCCTCTCGCTCTCTCGCTCTACATACAGCCACAGCTAGCAACACCACCTCCTCTGCCGCTGCCCGGCGGGCCTCGCTCCTCTGCCTGCCTGGCGGTCCTCTCTCCCGCTGGCGAGCATGGCGACCCACAAGCTGTCCTCCTGTGAGCATCCTCACCAACCAGTTCTCTACATCACGCTTGTAACCATGCTGCCTTCCCAGCACCAAGCTGCATTGTACATTCAATACAACATGTATATAGAGAGCACAGCGTGAGTTTCCTTACTCCACCCCATCCTGTGTGTGAACCAAACAACCCATACCCCACAATCTTGTTAATAATTTCTGCTGCCTTTTTAGTATGTACAAATATTTCTTTTTGTTCACAAGTTGTATTTTTCCCCAACTTCCCCCCTCCCCCCTTTTTCTTTTTTAAGCGGCTATGTATCTTATTATTATATATGTTGTATGTGCGGCCCTGCGCAAGAGTTTAACAGTTGAAGCAACAAGTATGTAAATCTATTCCAGGCTTGAAGATACTAACACTAGGGAACCTAAGCAGTAATAAGCCAGGGCAAGCAACACCATTGCAAAACCTTTCAAACCTCCGACTGTGTACCCTCATCTAACTCCCTAAAGTGACGCTTTCCGACAAGCTCCTGCTAAGGCGCTCTCTCTCTCCTTCATATCTACATTCACCTTTCCGTTTCCGTATCCTTAGATAGCCGCTTAGATATTATAAATATTACCAGACTATGGTAGGATGTGAGGTGCATACTTTACACGGCAGTAGCTATTTTTCTCAGGTTGGGCACTCGCTATTGTCATCCACTGTGAACATCGATTGTGTATGGCATTGAAGCTTTGGTCTTGGCGGGAGGTGTAGTGATGGGTTGTCAGACCACAGCTTACATCGCAAGGAAGGCCAGACTTGACCCGACATTAGGGGGGTCAAGTGTAAGGGTATCCCCCGCGGGTGCTCAAGGGTGTTACAAATCAACTAGCTCCCCTTCCCATGTCACACGGCCAACAAACATGTAAGAAGGCACCAGCCGACTCTCTCCCAGTATACACAATATCCTACACCGCAGAAAGAAGTCCAGACCTGACTTCACATTAGCCAGGTCAAATGTAACCCTCGAGCTCAAGTCAAGGGGCCACAAATCAACCAGGGCCTCTCATGTCACACGGCCCCATCTGATGACTTTTCCAGAAGATAAAACTTATAGTCTCTGAAAAAGTCCAGACCTGACCCTACATTAGCGAGGGCAAATGTAAGGGGACCCTTCGCCGCCCCCCCCCCCCCCCCGATCAGCTCAACCTGACGGCTGGTCTTCCAATATATAGGACGTCCGAGCCCTCCCTCAGAGTGTGTCTTGTGACCAGGAAGGGCCAGCTACCACGTCCCCAGTCCCGCTCGAGAGAAGCCCGCCACTAAGTGTAACGAAGTCTCAGCCGGGTCCATCGACAGAGTGCTGTCAACTCCACGTGTAACAGAAAGTGCTGGCTGTGTAGACTGTAGAAGTGCAGTGATCCCGAACCTCCCCAACGATCTACTTAGTGAAGTGCCCATTCTAATTGTGAGGTTAGGTTATACAAGAATACCATAGTCTATCATAAATTGTGTACGAACCCCCCCCATTAATCCCCCCCCCCATTGAACTAGTATAATAAAGCTGTAACACGCATTGGTGTTTTATATACTACACTTGTACTGTGCCTGTGTTAATATACAGTGTTGACATCACACCCTCGAGACACGCTACCATTTCCTCTCGCAATAATATTCTACTACTATAACCTCCTAACTTACCTCTTCATGTGAGATTTTGTCTCATTACAGGACATTATAACCTCGCCACCACAACATGGGACATTATAACCTCACCACCACAACATGGGACATTATAACCTCACAACCACAACATGGGACATTATAACCTCACCACCACAACATGGGACATTATAACCTCACCACCACAACATGGGACATTATAACCTCACCACCACAACATGGGACATTATAACCTCACCACCACAACATGGGACATTATAACCTCACCACCACAACATGGGACATTATAACCTCACCTCCACAACATGGGACATTATAACCTCACCACCACAACATGGGACATTATAACCTCACCACCACAACATGGGACATTATAACCTCACCACCACAACATGGGACATTATAACCTTACCACCACAACATGGGCCATTATAACCTCACCACCACAACATGGGACATTATAACCTCACCACCACAACATAGGCCATTATAACCTCACCACCACAACATGGGCCATTATAACCTCACCACCACAACATGGGACATTATAACCTCACCACCACAACATAGGACATTATAACCTCACCACCACAACATGGGACATTATAACCTCACCACCACAACATAGGCCATTATAACCTCACCACCACAACATAGGCCATTATAACCTCACCACCACAACATGGGACATTATAACCTGACCACCACAACATGGGACATTATAACCTCACCACCACAACATGGGACATTATAACCTCACCACCACAACATGGGACATTATAACCTCACCACCACAACATGGGACATTATAACCTCACCACCACAGCATAGGCCATTATAACCTCACCACCACAACATGGGGCACTATAACCTCACCACCACAAAATAGGCCATTATAACCTCACCACCACAACATGGGCCATTATATCCTCACCACCACAACATGGGCCATTATAACCTCACCACCACAACATGGGCCATTATAACCTCACCACCACAACATGGGCCATTATAACCTCACCACCACAACATAGGCCATTATAACCTCACCACCACAACATGGGATATTATAACCTCACCACCACAACATGGGTCATTATAACCTCACCACCACAACATGGGTCATTATAACCTCACCACCACAACATGGGTCATTATAACCTCACCACTACAACATGGGCCAATATAACCTCAGCATCAAAACATGGGCCATTATAACCACACCACCACAACATGGGCCCTTATAACCACACCACCACAACATGGGCTATTATAACCTCACCACCACAATATGGGCCATTATAACCTCACCACCACAACATGGGCCATTATAACCTCACCACGAAAATATGGGCCATTATAGCCACACCACCACAACATGGGCCATTATAACCTCACCACCACAACATGGGCCAATATAATCTCAACATCAAAACATGGGCCATTATAACCACACCACCACAACATGGGCTAGTGTAACCACATCACCACAACATGGACCATTATAGCCACACCACCACAACATGGGCCATTATATCCACACCACCACAACATGGGCCATTATAAGCTCACCACCACAACATGGGCTATTATACGCCCACCACCACAACATAGACTATTATGACCACACCACTACAACATGGGCCATTGTAACCTTAACAAAATAGGCCATTCTACGCACACCACCACAACATGGGCCATTATAATCTCAACACCACAGCATTGGACCATTAAAACCACACACCACTTTGTTTTGTACACAGAGATGCTTATGATTGTCATATATTATAGTGCTACTTAGGGCTGCTACTTAAGGGGCATTGTGGTGCAGTAAGGGAGCGGTGTTGGATCTCCAGTCGTAGGTGTTGGTGGCCTCGTGTGTGGTAGTGGTCTCGTGGGTGATGGTAGCCTCGTGTGTGGTACTGGTCTCGTGGGTGTGTGGTGGCCTCGTGTGTGGTAGTGGTCACCTTGTGTATTCGTGGCCTCGTGTGTGGTAGTGGTCTCGTGGGTGTGTGGTGGCCTCGTGTTTGGTAGTGGTCACGTGTGTGGTGGTGGCATCGTATGTGGTGATGGCCTCGTGTATGGTAGTGGCCTCGTGGTTGTGTGGTAGTGGTCTCCTGTGGTAGTGATCTCGTGTGTGGTAGTGGCCTCGTGTGTGGTAGTGACCTTGTGCGTGGTAGTGGCCTCGTGTGTGGTAGCTGTCTCGTGGGTATGTGGTGGCCTCATGTGTGGTTGGTAGTGGTCTCTTAGGTGTGTGGTGGCCTCATGTGTGGTTGGTGGTGGCCTCATGTGTGGTTGGTGGTGGCCTCATGTGTGGTTGGTATTGGCCCCGTGTGTAGTAGTGGTCTCTTAGGTGTGTGGTGGCCTTATGTGTGGTTGGTGGTGGCCTCATGTGTGGTTGGTGGTGGCCTCATGTGTGGTTGGTAGTGGCCCCGTGTGTAGTAGTGGTCTCTTAGGTGTGTGGTGGCCTTATGTGTGGTTGGTAGTGGTCTCTTAGGTGTGTGGTGGCCTCATGTGTGGTTGGTGGTGGCCTCATGTGTGGTTGGTAGTGGCCCCGTGTGTAGTAGTGGTCTCTTAGGTGTGTGGTGGCCTCGTGTGTGGTTGTAACAAATTTGATGTCCGTAATTTTAATGTAACATATTTTATGTACCAAATTTCTCTTTATTATCTTAATTCTTTTTATTTATTTATTTATTTATTTATTTTTCTTGCTTCTTTCACTAGTTCTTTATTATCTAATTCTTTTTTCTTTTGTGTTCGTTATACTCGTATACTTGTGAGATGAGGAAGGTATTTGTTTATGTTTGAGGTTAGTCTTAGGGGTAGGAATGTAGGCCTACAGTGACCTCTCATACACCAGCAAGGGGAGATTGAGGGAAGCTGGTCAGGGGAGCTAAGATACAACACTTCGGAGGAGAAAATATGAAATGCTTATTACTTAGGACTCACTGCATTACTGCATAAAACCAAAGACATGCATGACAATGTTTTAGTCAACACAAGGGAATTGAGAACTAATCATAATGGTTCTTCATTTATTAACGACGTTACTCAAATTGAACAGTTACACTTTCGAAACAATAACCTATCTTCCGAGCTAGCTACCCAAGGGTCATATGAATCACAATACATTTCGTGAAACACATCAAACCTAATAGGTACTCACACTATAGCCGCCATATAAGGAGGTGACACCCAGGACACAACCGCACTTAACTCTGACCAAACACTGACTCCGCTTTTCAAACTGCGTCAGCCCACAAGGGACGCCACAACTTTCATGACATCATGCCTCACAGGCTTTCTCATTGGTCGAAGACAGGCCTAAGGCCTTCATACTATTGACTTGAAATTGGCGGGAACTCTCAGGTGACGGGAAACTCATGACATTGTTGCATGGTAGTGGTCTCGTGGGTGTGTGGTGGTGGTGACCTCGTGAGTGGTAATGGTCTCGTGTGTGGTAGTGGTATCGTGTGTGGCCTAGTGTGTGGTAGTGGTCTCGTGGGTGTGTGGTGGTGGTGACCTCGTGAGTGGTAGTGGTCTCGTGTGTGGTGGTGGCCTTGTGTGTGGTAGTGGTATCGTGTGTGGTTGTAGTGGTGGCCTAGTGTGTTGTAGTGGTCTCGTGGGTGTTTGGTGCTGGTGACCTCGTGAATGGTAGTGGTCTCGTGGTGGTGGCCTCGTGTGTGGTAGTGGCTTCATGTGTGGTAGTGGTCTCGTGGGTGTGTGGTGGCCTCGCTTGTGGATGTGGTGGTGGTATCGTGTGTGGTATTGGTCTCGTGTATGGTGGTGATCTTGTGTGTGATGGTGGCCTCATGCGTGGTGATGGCCTCGTGTGTGGTAGTGGCTTCGTGTGTGGTAGTGGTCTCGTGGGTGTGTGGTGGTCTCGTGGGTGAGTGAATGTGGCCTTGTGGGTGTATAGTGGTGGTGATCTCGTGGGTGTGTGGTGACCTCGTTTGTGGTGGTTGATTCGTGTGTGATGGTGGCCTCGTGTGTGATTGTGGTGGTAGCATCGTGTGTGGCAGTGGTCTCGTGTGTGGTGGTGGTCTCGTGGGTGAGTGGTGGTCTCATGGGTGAGTTGTGGTATAGTGGGTGTGTGGTGGTGGTGGTGGTGGTCTCGTGGGTGTGTAGCGGTGGCCTCATGTTTGGCAGTGGTCTCGTGTGTGGAGGTGGTCTGGTGGGTGAGTGGTGGCGGCCTCGTGTGTGGTGGTGGTTTCTTGGGTGTGTGGTGGTCTCGTGGGTGTGTGGTGGTGGTGGTCTCGTGTGTGGTGGTGGTCTCTTGGGTGTGTGGTGGTCTCGTTGGTGTTTGGTAGTGTCCTCATGTATGGTAGCGGTCTCGTGTGTGGTGGTGGGCTCGTGTGTGGTGGTGGTGGTCTCGTGGGTGTTTCGTGGTCTCCCTGTGTGTGGTAGTGGTCTCTTGGGTGTGTGGTGGAGTCGTGGGTGTGTGGTGATGGTGGTCTCGTAGGTGATTGGTGGTGTCCTTGCGCGTGGTGATGGTATTGTGGGTGAGTGGTGGTAATCTCGTGGGAGTGTGGTGGTGGTGTCCTCGTGTGTGCTGGTGGCCAAGTGTGCGGTTGTGGTGGTGGCCTCGTGTGTGGTAGAGGTCTCTTGGGCGTGTGGTGGTCTCGTGGGTGTGTGGTGGTGGTGTCCTCGTGTGTGCTGGTGGCCACGTGTGCGGTTGTGGTGGTGGCCTCGTGTGTGGTGTGTTGGTGGCCTCGTGTGTGGTGGTAGTGGCCTCGTGTGTGGTTGTAGTGGTGTCATCGTGTGTGCTGGTGGCCACGTGTGCGGTTGTGGTGGTGGCCTTGTGTGTGGTTGTGGTGGTGGCCTAGTATGTGGTTGTGGTGGTGTCCTCGTGTGTGGTGGTGGCTACTTGTGTGGTACTGGTGGTGGCCTCGTGTGTTCTCGTTGACTCGTGTGTGGTGGTGGCCTCGTGTGTGGTGGTGGCCTCGTGTGTGGCTGTGGTGGTGGCCTAGTATGTGGTTGTGGTGGTGTCCTCGTGTGTGGTGGTGGCTTCGTGTGTGGTACTGGTGGTGGCCTCGTGTGTGATTGTGGTGGTGGCCTCGTGTGTTCTCGTGGACTCGTGTGTGGTGGTGGCCTCGAGTGTCGTTGTGGTGGTGGCCTCGTGTATGGTGGTGGCTTCGTGTGTGGTGGTGGTCTCTAATGTGGCGACAGTGATGGTGAGGGTGGTTGTGATAGTGATGGTGTGGGTGGTGGTGATAGTGATGGTGAAGGTGGTGGTAATAGTGATGGTGAGGGTGGTTGTGATGGTGATGGTGAGGTAGGTGGTGATAGTGATGGTGAAGGTGGTGGTAATAATGATTGTGAAGGTCGTGATAATAGCGACGGTGAGGGTGGTGATAATAGTGATAGTGCTAGTGGTGGTGATAGTAGTGGTAGTGATGGTGAGGGTGATTGATGGTGGTGGAGGTAATAGTAATGGTGAGGGTGGTGGTAATAATGATGGTGAGGGTGGTGGGGATAGTGACGGTGATAGTGGTATATTTTCCTGGGATATAAGTTTCCCTTGTCATAATTTTACTTATAAACATTTTTTGTTTTCAAAATTTTCGTAATATATAATCCTTGTCAGAATTTTCCTCAGTTGTCCACATCATAAGGTCCTTCACGTTTACTTTTCTGAATTTCCTGTTTGGTTTCCTGTCAAAATTTCCCTAAAAAATTCTCCGTCACATATTTCCTGGCAGAATTACCTTCGAAAAGTTTGCGTCTGCCAAAATATTCCTGTTAAAGAGAATATCCTACAAAAGAAGTTCCTGGCCGGGTACAAACAAGACTGGCCACAAGGTTGGGTTGGCCTCAAGGTCGGGTTGGCCACAGAGTCGGGCGGCTACGTCTTTGTGGAGGAGAGAGAGAGAGAGAGAGAGAGAGAGAGAGAGAGAGAGAGAGAGAGAGAGAGAGTACTAACACCAGCACATTTACATACGAAAGGAAGACACAAAAGAATAAACTCGAAAACAAATTCACGTTAAATATTTTTATTTGTGAATAAAAGAGCAGAGAGAGGAGGAGGAAGAGAGGGAGAGAGAAAGGAAGGAATATAAGAGAGAGGAAACACAAGAGGAGAAGAGGAGGCGTGAGAGAGGGACAGACAGAAGAAGGAAGAGAAGAGAAGAGAGAGGGAACACTTGAGTAGAAGAGGAGGAGGGAGAGAGGGAGAGAGAAATGAAGGAAGATAAAAGAGAGAGAACACAAGAGGAGAAGAGGAGGAGGGAGAGAAAAAAAGAAAAAGGAGTGAGAAGGACTATAAGAGTAGTAGGGGAGTAGAGAGAGGATGGGGAAGTAAAACAGAGAAAGTGAATGAGGAAGATAGAGAGAGAGAGAAGAAAAATGGGGCACAAGAAGAAGAGGGAAAGAAGAGGAGGCGACAGAGTAGAAGTGGACGGTAGACAGAACTAAGAGAGAAGAAACGAGGGATACGAAAGCGGAAGGCAAACAAGGAAAGAGGAGGAGGAGTAGGAGGAATGTCATGCCATGACCGATTTATCGGAAATTATCATGTAAATAGATAAGTAATTACCATTGCAATAAACATAATTGCCAACTAAACATAATCCTGACAGCTCTGTCCTCTTGTTCAACTTTATTACTGTACAACCCATGTTGTACTGCTCCCCCATTATACTTATGTTTTTCAATTCCACTGTAATTTATGTATATATAAAAAAAATAAAAATAAACTAATAAAGTAATAAATAAATGCAATTTATAGATATTGAAGTGATAACCGTGGTAAATTTATGAGATGTTCTTATTACCACCATGCTATTGTACTTAGTACTACTCCAGATGATTCTAAATGTTACATAATACTTCCTTGAGATAAATGTATGTATCGGGTGCCTACAGGAGAGCTCAGGTTCTCAACTGGCTCAGCCATGTTAATATTGTTATTATTATCCACTCTGTATCTGTGTTTTTCTGGCTAAATAAATTGTTTCAATTCAATTCAATTCAATGGACCAGCTGGCTAAGGACTCGTTGGCTGGTTCAAGCAGAATTACTGACGTCAATTAACGTCACAGTGCGTCATAAGGGGACTGGCCAATGAGACGGGACTGAGAGGTTTTGAGATGGAGGTGAGCTAGTAGCCGCGAGCCATCACCCTGGAGTCGGACTCCTGGCTGGCTGGCTGGCCTGGTCAACACTTGATGCCATGACCTGTGTGTGCTATGGGAGTCCTGCCGTGAGTTGTGTGTGCTCTGGGAGTACTGCCGTGAGCCGTGTGTGTGCTGTGGGAGTACTGCAGTGAGCTGTGTACTGTAGGAGTACTACCATGAGCCGTGTGCTGTAGGAGTACTGCCGTGAGCCGTGTGCTGTAGGAGTACTGCCGTAAGCAGTGTGCTGTAGGAGTACTGCCGTACTCAGTGTGCTGTGGGAATCCTGCCCTAAGCCATGTAAAGGCTGTAATGAGCAGGATGGTTGTCCGCCCCTCGTTTGCTTGTTCGCAACCCCACTAGGGGGGTAGACAGAGGTGAAAAGGTCGCCTCTGCCTCGTCGCACGCCAGATACGATCCAGCCATCACCACAGCTGTATTTCACCCCGCTGTTCGATTCCAACTCTGGTTGTGTACTCATCTGAGGTTCCTGGGGCTCATGGGCTGATTCCCCAGTATTTCCCTATTCGGCTGTCAACTCTGGACACCTACTCCAGCTACTGCCGCGGCTGCCACATGATCGGTACTTCCTCCACGCCCTATCCACCGTCAGTGCCCTAGTGTCTCTCCTGTGTGACAAAACATCGCTCACTAACGCCGGCGCCAATTGAGGAAGCTGCCCTGGACCTTCCGCTTGAGAGCGGATCACAGCGTTACCAGAACATTCCACCGTGCTGGTTAGGAGGAAGATTCATCTGCAGCCATAGGAAATACCTGTTCTTTGTTGTATTGATTGTTTTGTTTTAAGTAATTGTTTGACTCCAGTACAGTTTATTTAATATTCGTGTGAGTGGTGTCAGAGTTAAATTATTGTGATTATTTCCGTAGTAAAGAGATGTCAATCTCTAACGGTTGTTTGTTACCCCTTGGATACTCATGGTTCTTGACTTTCCTTTTTATAAGATCCTGAATAGGCTAGCAAGGGATGTATATACCAAAGGCCAGGCCGTGAGCCGTGTGCTGTAGGAGTACTGCCATGTGCTGTGGGAGTACTGCCGTGAGCCGTGTGCTGTGGGAGTCCTGCCGTGAGCTGTGTGCGTCTGCTGTGGGAGTACTGCCGTGAGCCGCGTGCTGTGGGAATCCTGCCGTGAGCCGTGTGCTGTAAGAGTACTGCCATGAGCCGTGTGGTGTAGGAATCCTGCCGTGTGCTGTAGGAGTACTGCCGTGTGCTGTGGGAATCCTGCCGTGAACCATGTGCTGTGGGAGTACTGCCTTGAGCCTCTGTGCTGTGGGAGTCCTGCCGTGAGCTGTGTGTGTCTGCTGTGGGAGTACTGCCGTGAGCCGCGTGCTGTAAGAGTACTGCCATGAGCCGTGTGCTGTAGGAGTACTGCCGTGTGCTGTGGGAATCCTGCCGTGAACCATGTGCTGTGGGAGTACTGCCTTGAACCTCTGTGCTGTGGGAGTCCTGCCGTGTGATGTGTGTGCTGTGGAGTCCTGCCTGAGCTGTGTGCTGTGGAGTACTGCCGTGAGCCGTGTGCTGTAGGAATCCTGCCGTGAGCCGTGTGCTGTGGGAGTCCGTGAGCTGTGGGAGTAATGCCGTTAGCCGTGTGCTGTGGGAGTCCTGCCGTGAGCCATGTGCTGTGGGAATCCTGCCGTGAACCATGAGCTGTGGGAGTACTGCCGTGAGCCATGTGCTATGGGAGTCCTGCCGTGATTTGTGTGCTGTGGGAGTACTGCCGTGAACTGTGTGCTGTGAGAGTTCTGCAGTGAGACTTGTGCTGTAGGAGTCCTGTCGTGAACCGTGTGCTGTGGGAGTATTATCGTGCGTCGTGGGAGCGCTGCCGTGTTGTGTGTTTTAATTATTAAATAGTTAAGTCCACCCTTTTATGTTGTTAATACCAACCCTATTATTCTATTGGAAATAGCATAACACCTGGAGCCCGTAGACAAGTTCTCACGAAACAGTTTGGGTACGGTTACGGCTGTGGTAAAGCAGGAAAGATGTCTACCTCAGAATATTTTGAGGAAGCACAGCTGATGGGGCTCAGTGAACCTACCGAAATTAGGAATTTTGTGTTGACTAGGCAAGCCGAAGAACGCGTGGAAAGAGCCAAGGAATAGGAGGAGCGAGCCAAAGAACGAGAAGAGCAGGAAAAGCTACGCCTTCACGAGCTTGAAGTTTGGAGAATTAGAAGTGAGGAAGCTGAGAAAGCCAGGAAACACGAACTGGAGATCGCAACAGTTAAACAGGATTCCCCCGCCCACACGCCTGCCGTATCCTTGTTGCCTCGCGTAAAACTACCAATGTTCAATGAGCAAAAAACCATAGAACCATACATACAACGGTTTGAGGATCTGGCAGAGCTCTAAAGTTTCAGCGAGTCTATGAAATGTCTCCACTTCATGAGCCTGTTCGAGGGAAAGCCACTGAAAATCCTGCATCGTATCAGCAGGAGTGAGAAGACATATAACCTGATGAAGTCAGCTCTTCTTAAGGCTTATGGATTAAATGTAGACCAAGCAAGATCCTAGTTTCTTGGTGCTACGATGCAGGACAAGGAGACCGCTACTCATTATGCAGCCCGTCTCACTGCTTATTTAAACCAGTGGATCAGCATGGACGAAACACCAGATACCAAAGAGGGAATAAAGGATTTAATGTTACGCATATGGCTACCAACCGAGGAAAGAGTGGCAAGGTAAGAAACCATTTGCACCTTCCAAGTACAAAGATAAGTCACAGCAAGGAAACCAGCATCTTTATCGCCAACAACATCTGTCATATCAGACTTACAAGAGGGACCAGACTAAATAGCGTTCAGGGTTTAATCACAGTGATATCCGACAAAAGAAACCACCGCCGCTGCGTTCCACCACAACGAGGATCCTGAACCCCTTCAGAAATTACAACCTCCATCTCAGGATGAATCGGAACAAAGGCATCACAAGTTTTGACTAGCAGCCGCCTCCACACACTCTTGTCATTGGCATATCAACTTCCTTATCCAGCCTGGGTATGTAGGAAACTAAGCAGTCAGTGTTATGAGGGACAACGGATCATCGGGCTGCGTGGTGAAGAAGACCTTGGTACTAAACCATCAGTTCACCGGTGGGCAGATTCACGTCAAGATGATTGATGGGTCTATCACAACTGTGCCTGAAGCAAGAGTGCACGTGGAATCCTTGTTCTTCACTGGTTGGGTTAATGCAGCAATTATGTCCGAGCCAATTTCTGAAGTGTTATTTGGGAACATTGAAGGGGTTAGGAGTAGCTGTTTCATGGAGGCGACCACCCAGATTTCTGTTACTGCTGTGACCCGACAAATGGCTCGAACACATCCACATGCCATTCCACTGGTCCTTTCTGACCTTTCGACCTCATGGGCAGTCGAAACGTACTGAGAAAACAAGAGACAGGAACTTACTGGCAGGGACCGTCAGAAATTCTTATGGCAACCGAACAAGATTTGTCAAGAAAAGGAATTGTTTGTATCGTGAGTTTGTGACACCACACCAGGAGGAACGTCTACAGTTTGTGGTTCCCGCTAAGTACCGTAGGAAATTGTTCAAGATGGGTCACTGTGCTGCTCTCGGTGGTCACATGGGGTACAAAAAACTCTTGATCGCATACAGGCTGTATTTTTCTGGCCTGGAATGGGGAAGGAGATAGAGAGACTGGTGCGTTCGTGCGATATCTGCCAGAAAATCAGTGATCGTGAACGAGTGAGACCTAGTCTGTTGCAGCCTATGCCAGTAATTTCTGAGCCTTTTGAGAGGGTTGCCGTTGACCTTGTGGGGCCCATCAACCCTAGGGCAAGTGACGGGTCAAAGTATATCCTCACACTCATTGACTTCAGCACGAGGTGAGCCGAAGCCGTACCGCTGAAGAATATCAAGGCTGTAACCGTTGCTGAAACTTTGATGGAAATATTCTGCAGAACTGGCATTCCCAAGCAAGTGCTAAGCGACAGAGGTAGTCAGTTTACCTCCACCATGATGGAGGAAGTATTCCGTCTGCTATCGGTAAAAGGACTACGCACATCACCCTACCACCCGAGTTGCAACGGACTATGCGAGCGATTCAATGGGACGCTAAAGAAAATGCTGAAGAAGATGGCAACTGAGCAACCAAAGGAATGGCCTCACTACGTTGCTCCCTTGCTTTTTGCGTATCGCGAGGTTCCATAGAGTTCTCTTAAGCTTTCCCCATTCGAATTGCTGTATGGGAGAACTGTTCGAGGACCCTTGCATATATTGCGTGAATTATGGGATGAAAAGTAGCCTGACCCAGAAGTAAAGACCACTTACGCCTGAGTCATTGACCTCGCTGACCGTCTTCAAGCTACATGTGAGTTGGCCAAACAAGAGTTCATCAACCCCCAGCACACTCAGAAGAGCTACTATGATAGGAAAACAAAACTTCGTCAGTTGAACGTTGGGGACAAGTGCCTGATCTTACTCTCCACTGTGCACAACAAACTTCTGGTGCAGTGGAAGGGCCCTTACGACATTATCCAACATGTATCTGACTACAATTATATTATCCAAGTAGGAAATCATCGGAAAAGATTTCACATAAATATGATAAAAAGATACTACTCCAGTGAAGAAGGGGCTGCGGCTATTGCATGGAAATGTATTCCAGAAGATTACCAGCAGGATTAACCATTCTTAGGAATACCTGGATTCCGTGAATGGTCACCTGAACAACAGCAGTACCTAGTGAGGGGTCACTACTGCCCGGATAACTCCATCATTTGTGCAGCCGCCGTGGTCCCTGCCAGTAACGACAAACACTAACTTATCACTGTACAAGCCCAGCAGGTGGAGACAGTTGATAATATAACCCTGGGGACAAATCTCTCTGACCGGGAAAAAGAACAAGTTATGACCCTTCCACGCCGATTTTCAGATATTTTTTGAACAAGCCTAAAGTTGCTTTGGTTGATGATTATACTATACAATTAATTAGTTCAACACTTGTACGGGTAAAGCCATACATCATTCCTCAGACACTGGTGGAGATTGTCAAGCAGGAAATTGGACAGATGGAAGCAGCAGGCATAATTGAAAAGTCCTCATCATCGTATTGCAGTCCCCTCGTAGTAGTCCATAATAAAGATGGAGGTGTGAGAATTTGCAGTGATTACCAGCGGGTTAATGCTATCACCAAGGTGGATGAAGAGCCGATGTGTGACCATAGGGCTATATTCTCCAAACTCTCCGGCTCAAAGGTATTTTCCAAATTAGATCTAACAAAAGGTTTTTCCCAAATCCCTCTTCATCCAGACAGCCGACCAATCACAGCTTTCAGCACTCCTAATGGGTTATACCAGTATACAGTTCTCCCTTTTGGCCTCGTTAACAGTCCTGCTGTTTTTAACAGAGCAATGAGGAAGGTCCTACACGATGCTCGCGGAGTGGAAGTCTTCGTGGATGATATGCTCATTCTCACTGCCACAATTGAAGAGCATATCATTATCTTTGCACAAGTTTTTCAGAGGCTTCAAGATTTCAACCTTACCGTTAAGCCCAGCAAATGCGAAATCGGCCGAGATTAAGATCAATTTTTGAGACACACTGTAGGAGGAGGTAGATGCAGTTGCCAGCGTGACAAGATCAACAAGGTTCAGGACCCTGAGAGGCCCACCACGAAAAAGCAAGTAAGATCCTTCCTGGGCCTTGCCGGATACTACAAGGATTTCATCCCAAACTTTGCAGTGATTGCACTATAACTTTACGAACTTTTGAAAAAACATGCACCAAACAAATTCCAATGGACTTCTCACCACGAAGATTCATTCAACACCTTGAAAAATCTTCTGTGTAAACAACCAATTCTTCAGTTGCCTAATTTTGATAAACCTTTCATTCTCAGAACAGACGCTTCTCTGGACGGGATCGGAGCTGTACTTCTACAAGAAAACAAGGGCGAGGTATATCTGGTGGCATATTATAGCAGAAAACTAAAGCCCGCAGAGAAGAATTACAGCACGGTTGAAAAGGAATTACTAGCCGCAGTGGAAGGTGTGAAGAAATATTATTTTTATTTGTATGGTGGAAAACTTTCCTCAGAAACAGATCATATGCCCTTAACAAGCCTCTGCACCTCTAGAAACTCAAATGCAAGATTAACACGGTGGGCGTTATACCTCCAACAATTAAATATCACGATTTGATATATCAGAGGAAGTGCAAATGTCGGAGCTGATCTTCTTTCTAGACTAATGGTAAAGCATACTGATAATCAGTAGTAGATGAACCAACGTCGGAAATAGGGCCATAGAATTGTGAAATTTCCCTTTCCTAAAGAAAAAAATACTTTAGCAGGGGCGAATGTCATGCCATGACTATGGACCAGCTGGCCAAGGACTCGTTGGCTGGTTCAGGCAGCAGTTACTGACGTAAATCAACGTCACAGTGCATCATAACGGGACTGGCCAATTAGACGGGACTACGAGGTGGTGCGGTTGAGGTGAGCTAGCAGTCGCGAACCATCACCCCGCAGTCGGACTCCTAGCTGGCCAGGTCAACACTTGCTGCCGTGACTTATGTGTGCTATGGGAGTCCTGCCGTGAGCTGTTTGTGTGCTTTGGGGTCCTGCCGTGAGCTGTGGTGTTGTGGGAGTCCTGCCGTGAGCTGTGTAAGTTGTGGGAGTACTGCCGTGAGCTGTGTGTGTGTGCTGTGGGAGTACTGCCGTATGCTGTGGGAGTACTGCTGTGAGCCGTGTGATGTGGGAGTCCTGCCGTGTGCTGTGGGAATGCTGCCATGAACCGTGAGCTGTGGGAGTACTGCCGTAAGCCGTGTGCTATGGGAGTCCTGCCGTGAGCTGTGTGTGTGTGCTGTGGGAGTACTGCCGTGAGCCGTGTGCTGTGGAAATCCTGCTGTGAGCTGTGTGCTGTAGGAGTACTGCCGTGAGCCGTGTGCTGTGGGAGTCCTGCCGTGAACCATGTGCTGTGGGAGTACTGCCGTGCGTCGTGGGAGTGCTGCCGTGTGTTATACCAGCGTTGTGTGTTTTAATTATTAAATAGTTAAGTTCACCCTTATACTTTGTTAATGCCAACCCTATTATTCTATTGGAAATAGCATAACAAAGAAGAGTTGAATTTGTGGAGAGAGAGAGAGAGAGAACAATAAAAAGAGAAAGAAGAAATGGTAAAAATATAGAGTGAGAAATAAGACGATAATGACAGATTTTTGAGACACTGTAACATGAGCAAAAAACAAATAAAATATGGAAGGGGAAACGGAGGACAAAAGAAGGGAAGGAAACGGGAGAAGCGTAGAAGAGGAGTCAGAGTAGGATAATGATAGAAACAGATAAGAGACTGAGAAAGAAACGGAACAAGGAGGAGGAGGAGGAGGAAGAAAAAGAGGAGGAACGAGTAGGATAGTGATAAATAAAGGAAGAAGGAAAAAGAATACCTGGCTTGGATGTTTTTTACAGTGTATAACGCGGGACCAGTATGACGCTGGACCAGTATGACTTAGCCCACAAGTCACCCCCACACAAAATGGTAATTACCGGTGTGTCAACTTACCAGTTATGTGGCGTCACTGTTGAGGTGATGTAGGAGGAAAGAGAGGGAGGAAGGGAGACAGAAAGAGACAGAGAGAGGCAAAGATAAGGACAAAGAGAGAGAGAGAGAGAGAGAGAGATGACATTGCGAATATAGCTCTGAGCATTAAAGATTTCCCATTGTGGACAATATCAGCTCATCAACCGAGTCATTTGTTGAATGTCTTCCATTTGTCAGTGGAAAATGTCGAGGAATATCAGTGAGTGAGGGAGACCATGGTACTGCTCTATTTGGGTCGCCTCTCTCCGTCCTCTGAGAGACACGTACAAACTTTATTATAAAAACTAGTATTTTTGTTAAGTCATCGGGCCAGAGTTGTGAGTCAACTTGGTGAGGAAATAGTTAAAGTTATTTACACACATATCTGTTGTTGACTGTGGTGTCCCACAAAAATTAGTAGAGTAGGTTTTGCGATATTTTGAGTGGAGAATATTGACTGTCAACAGGCCTGACTATTCCCGCCAAAATTACCATCTGGTTTTTAAAGCGGCAAACCTGTGTTGGCAGCAAACCTGACTTGTTATTGGATGTTTTCTCCCGCCGGAGGAATAAGCTGCTGTATTTAGATGGAAATTGGTGCCGAGTTCTGAAGCTGAAAAAAGTCATCGTCATGGTACAGCTTGTAGTTCATTGCATGTTCTTTTTTTTCGTGTCTGAACCTTATAGAGGCGGCACACACACACACACACAACTACAACTACTTTGCTGTCACTCGGAATCAAGTATGACGATCATCCAGCTATGATACCTGTACAATGATATGAGATATCAAAGTTGTCACCTTCGTTGGTGAGTTGTGAGGTGACACGAGAGGCCGATACGGGACCGGCAGGGCAGTCCAAAGATGTTGCACGTGTGGAGGATTACATCTAGTGCGTAAGGGGCGGTGGTAGCGTCTTTCCGGCGCTGGCGCTTTTCTGCCTCAATATGCAGTCGAGCTAACTCGAAAATATTGACACCATCTCGTGTAGTGCTCATCCAAGGGTTACGGCACCTTTTCAGGTTTGTCTTAAGACTATTCTTATATCTTTTCTGTTGCCCGCCAACGTTACATTTACCATTCGTTAGCTTCTTTGGCATTCTACTGTCGTCCATGTGGGGAAAATTTCCATTCCAAAGTAGATGTTCATAGATAATGGTAGCCTCGACGCTCATACAGTTGATTTCAGCGATAATACTGGCATGGATATAGGCGTAGACAGCAACATAAGTAAATTGCTGATGACACTAAAATAGGACGTGTAATTAAAACTGACGAGAACTCCGCAAAACTACACGAAGATCTAAACGAAATTTTCGAATGGTCTGAAAAAATAGGAGATGAAATTTAACGTTGACAAATGTAAAGTACATAGTCTAGGAGATGTAAACGGAGAAACCAGATATCAGATGAACAACGTTACTATAGAGAAATAAGACTGTGAGAAAGATTTAGGAGTAATGATAAGTAGGAATCTTTAACCAAGACAACACTATGTATTTACTCGAAACAAGGCAAACAAAGTACCTGGGTTCATACAAAGGAGTGTTAGTTACAAGACTAGCGAGGTTATCCTAAAACTATATTTGCGCTTGAGACCTCACTTGGATTACGCAGTTCAATTTTGGTCATCAAACTGCAGAATGGATATTGAATTATAGAATCCCTAGAAAGAATTCAGAGGAGAATGAGAAAATTAATCTCGGGCATTAGGAACCTTGAGTACAGAGACAGGTTAAAGCATCTTAATTTCCATTTCTTCGAGAGACGTAGAGTGAGGGGCGATATGATCGAGGTGTATAAATGGAAGTCAGGGCTTAACAAACGTGATATAACAAAGGTACTTATACTATCCACCCAGGAGCGAACTTTTAGCAGTGGTTTCAAATTAGACAAATTTAGATTTAGGAGCGAGATAGATAAACATTGGTTTGGAAAAAGAACAGTGGATGAGTGGAACAAGTTACGAAACATCATCATTAACTCGAATACGCTGGATAGTCTCAGACATAGGTTGGATGGCTGTATGAGCAATAGGGGTTGGGTGTAAACGGGACTGCCCAGTATAGGCCAATAGGCCCGCTGCAGTTTCCTCCAATCTTATGTTCTTATTTATTATCTTGTTTTCCCAGCGTACTCGGAGGATGGAACATAGACTATGTTGGTGAAAGTTTTCAAGTATCTTGAGGTGTCGTCTGTATGTGACCCATGTCTTGATGCCATACAGCAGGGTGGTGAGGACCACTGATGGATAAACGAGTAGCTTTGTAGATAATATCAGCTACATACAGTTTTCCCAAGTCTTAAGGTGCACATCTGGACTGATGTTGAATCTCTTTATCGATGTCCGCAGTGGTGGACAGGTGGGAGCCGAGATACTGAAAATGGGTAACATAAGAGAGGGTAGTACTGTTAAGCTGGATGGATGGCGGTATGGTTCAACAATGGGCAGGCTGAAAGAGAATCTGAGCCATACATACATTCACCTCAAGGACCAAGTGTGCATACACATCTGGTGTTCAGGGTCTCCTGTAGGTATCGTTCGGTGTGAGCGACGAGGGTGAGGTCGTCTGCACCCTGAAGATTAGTGATGGAAGCGGCAGACACCTTTGTTCCTGCCTAGAGTCGTCTTACGTTGAAAAGTCCCTTCATCCAGTACTGGATGTCCACCCCGCCGGTTAAATTGACACTGGCACAAGTAAGGAAGGCAGCCAAGAAAATGGAAAGGATTCACTACTTTGTACACATCCATGTGTTATTGTGTTAGCCCCGTTTGGGTGGGGAAGAACTCAGACTGGGTGTCATTGTACAGGACTGCCGTTCATGCCATCGCTGAGTGGCCTCAAAATGGCGATAAATATTGGTGGGGAACCAAAACTACTGTTGACCGAGTTCGAAAACCTTCGTAAGGTCAATGAAGGCCATGTACAGTATAAGTCAAGACGTTGTTCGCTGCAATTTTTCTGCCTCTGGTGACTAGCAAAGATAATGTTAGTGGTGCTACATGGTGGTCTAAAGCCACATTGAGATTCTTGGAGGAAGTTTTCTGCCTCAGGAAGAAGTCTGTATAGGAGACTCGGGCGATAATCTTGCCAGCTAAAGAAAGCAGTGAATTGCCGCGGTATTTGTCTCCCTTGTTCTAATAAATATTGACGATGGAGGCGTCTTTAAGAGCGTGGGGGATTTCCTCCTCTTCCCATATATTCTCCAGGAGAGAGTGGAGACGGCTGGTAAGCAGAGATCCTCCTGCTTTATACACCACGGGTGGGATTCCATCAGGCCCTGAGACTTTGTTTTTTTTTATGTGCTTGATGGCAGTAGCTACCTCATCCCTGGATGGAGGATAACTGAGGTGAGTCAGCTATGGGTGCCGAGGGATCTGCTGGGTGGTCGGGCATCCACATCGGTGTTTCGGTTGACCAGCGAATAGTAGTGCGTTTTCCAGCACTGACGGATGCCCTTTTTTGTCTTTAATTAGGAGTTACCATCGGATGAGCGGAAGGGGAGGGGGGTTGCGCCATGAATTGAATAACTCGAGCATCTTGCGTTGATCGGCAATTTTTTGCGTTTAACACTCTTTATTTTTCCACCATTCGTTCTTTAGATTCGTTCACGCCAGGCCGTCGCTTTTTTCTCGTGGAAGGTATCAGCTTTGGTCCGAGACTGAGTTATTCTACCACTCACTGAGAGCATTACGTTTTCCATTGAAGAGTACTTTGATTTGATTTTTATTTTCATCAATTCAATCCTGGTGTTTTCTTTCAACTTGACCGAGGGTCTCGCTCCAGGTTTTTGTGATGACAGTGTCGAGGATACCCCATTCGGCACTCGGAATTAGGTGGTTTGTTGTTGGGTAGTTTATTAGCCCATCGTCGAGCTGTTCTCTGGAAGCATGTGCAACCGCTGGATCCTCCTGTCGCTTGGTGTTAAAACCTCTTCTGGAGACTTGTTGCCTTCGTCGTTGTTGGGCAACGTTAAGGGAGAGTTTGGCTTTGACGAACCGATAATCTATGTCACAGTGGTCTGAGCCACGCATGGGTCGGGTGGTGAGGACATCTCGGTAATGTCTTTCCCTGACAATGATGTAGTCAATTTGATGCCAATGTTTGGATCGTGGGTGTTGCCTTGGATCCCTTGAATCTTTCGCCCTGCCTAAACAAGGTGTTGGCGATAGTGTATTCTGGACACTTGCCGAGGAGGAGAAGGCCGTTTGGATTATACACTTGCCCACTCCATTTCACCCTATGGGTCCCTGCCATAAGTCAGTATCTCTGCCAACTCTGGCATTGAAATCACCTGGGAGCACAACCTTATCTTCTCTGTGATTTTAGGTTAGCACTTTGTCAAGGTAGGCGTAAAAGGCCTCCTTGATATCATCCTCTGCATCCAGCGTTGGGGCGTCTGCACTGATGACAAAGGCATGAAGTGAGGGATTCAGTGAGACTTGGAACATCATGAGGCGCTCGTTGATCCCAACAGGCATTTCAGTTAGCCTATTTAGGATGGATTAGCGAATTGCAAAGCTAACTCCATAAATGTGGTTTCTCACCGTAGCAGGGTTACCCTTGCAGAAGAAGGTATAGCCGGACCCCTGTTCTGTGAGTCGACCCTCGTCTGGTAGCCGGGCGGGACTCGCTAATGGCCGCTATGTCGATGTTATACCTAGACAGCTCCTTTGCCATGAAGGCTGTTCTTCTTTTCGGATGCTCATTTGTGTCAGTATCCAGAAGGGTCTTGACATTCCATGCAACGACCTTAAGAAATTATATAATTTTGTTTTTTGATTTGATATGTGATTATGATTATGTTTTCAAGAGCATTAGGATGACCTTACTGGGTGCGGTTGCTCAGTCGGGTTGATTTTTTAGGCAGTTTATATTTAGGGCACCTTTGCTTTCCCCCTCCCATGTGGAGTGAGCAGAGTGACTTCTGGTAAGGGCTGCTCAGTCGCACAGACAGGACCGGATTGCACTGCTGCCTAGATCCCAGTGCATAAACGACCATCTTATCTATGCCGTCCATGTGCAGAGTTGCGACGAGAGACTCCCGGTATCCAGTCCCCGTGGCTACTCTTCTGTTGCCATTGTCTTTTTGGAGTTTAGGGTTTTTTAATGATGATCCAAAGTATGATAAGCTGGATGATGGCTGCGCGTGAGTTGATTTATGCGTTGAGACAGGAGCGCAGGCTGCAACCACACATCTTGGATATCCCTTTTCCTGATCCAGTGGTGCAGGTAGTTGCAGAGACAAGGGAAAGGTAGAGTTGCAATGGACAGTCGATAGCCCAGTTTGTTGGGTTTCGCCTTAGCAGCCAGTCCATCTTGCATTACCTTCATCCGCCGGTGTAGTCGTTGGATTCCCGTGTTGGTCACCTGTTCAGTCTATTCCACTGTTGGCGTTTTACTGGAGCTCAGTAAGAATGTTTGCCTGATGCGGGGCTCCACCGCAGATTTTTAATTCTGGGTTTACTCCCGTAATCTTATAACTACCAAGGATAATCCCCAAGGCAACGGGGTAGTGGTGCTGCAAGATCCCCTGCATATCTCCTCTGGGGCCACGAGGCACCCAATTACCGTGTGTTGTCACGAGGAGTCATAACAGGATTCTTAATGGTGAAGAGACTGTGTACTGGCAGGGGAAGACTTACGGAAGGCTGCTTCCATGTTCCCCACGAGAGCGAGCCAACGGCGGTAGCTGACAGCGAAAGGAAACAAGCAGCGCCTGCGCCTTAACACTAACACACACACACACACAATGGTGTCTTCTTGCCAGTAATTGAAGGCTACCAACCAAGTAAATGATGCCGCGAGGTTCAGACAAGCTACGATGTTTTACGCTCTTGTAAATCTTGATACATCCACGTCACAAGACAACTAATTTGCATATAGACAAGATATTAGGTTATACAGATTGTCTTAGGACGGAGAGCTGAAAAAAATTTGGTCGTGAAGACATTTTTACGTACGTGGTTGAGATGTTGTCTTCCTTGCTCTTACTTTCTGCCTTCTTGTTGTCTCTCTTGTGTTATTCCCTGAGGCAAAATTTATTAACATTAATTATTGACTGGTACTGTTATCATGACTGTACCTCATGGACAGACAAACACAACACTTAATAACTGTTATTATAGTAAAAACCTGGATATTGCCTTTGTAACTAGTTCGTGTGTGTGTGTGTGTGTGTGTGTGTATTCATTCATTCACGGAGAGAGAGAGAGAGAGAGAGAGAGAGAGAGCATCACAACAAGTGCGTCTTGCGTCTCTGAACTACTGAGGAAAGTGACTCTTGATTATGTTTCCTGTTACTCGCCACGACCAGTGCTTTCTCGACCTTCAGGTAAATATTTTAAATAGTAACGTAATCTTGTCAATAGAGATGAAGTTTACTGAGCTTTTAACTGATGATGCAGACTTTTAAATTATAAAATGTATGATAATCATTTCTAGTAAATTATTATTATTACTATTATTATTACTCTTATTATTATTATTATTATTATTATTATTATTATTATTATTTCCTTGCACACAACTATAGGACAGAGTATTGTATGGGTACTGTCTGTATGTGAGTCTGTGTCTGTCCATCCCTAAAATAACTCGAGAACGGGTTTGTGGATTTGCACCTGATAAAACTCTTGGTGCAAATAGTACCAAAATTGATCACGTGTTACCATGAAAACTGTTCGCAAAATGATAACACAAAGGATTCCATGGCTATTAAAGAAAATTATGACATGAGACAATCATCAGCAGCGACTACAATAATTTATAGTAGCAGAATCAATAGATATCGATCTATTGATTCTGCCAACGGGGTTTACATCAGCTCGGTCGATGCTTCCATTATTATTATTATTTTGAGTCGTGTTCTCAAAATAAAATTGTGGATTGTTTACCTAGCAGCAGCAGCAGCAGCAGCATAGTGTGGAGGAGGTGGGGCATGTAGTGAGTTGCTCTGTGATTTTCCTTTAAATTCAAGATTGTCCTCTTGGTACCCAACCCGACTCTAAAGGAATGATATCAGACACCGTAATCCTATTCGTTTGTGTTTACAATAAAGTACGAAGTGATCAGTGCCTCATCTACCTGTGGACCATCAATATGGATATTTTTGATTGCTAAACCTGTGATTCTATCACAGGAGACGCTAGTGTCATCAGGGTGCCCTTCAGTGCCAGTCCTATTCTCTTTCTCTACCCTGATATGGCCGACATGTCTGATGTTGTTCATGAAAATAACTGTTACCACCAACATAACAGTGTCATACCGTGATACAATTGAATCTTAGCCAGCTCTAATCTGGCTGTAATCCCTCCCCTCCGCCTCCGGCTCGGCCATAAAATGCTGACCGTGAATTCCAAAACGAAAACAATCCCCTCCTTCATTCATCTCCCCTCTCCCGTACCTATACCATACTCCCTTCACTTTCCATTCACTCCATATACTCCCCAATTCCTCAATATCCTACCCGGAGAAAGAGCGTAGGAATATGCTGGGAAAATGTCCTTGCATTTGTTTCATCCGGAACCAAAACTTCATATATTGTGAGTGTGTGAAGAATAACTGCCGTAGCGTGGGCTGCATGGAGGGAAACAGCTGTCACTATCACCTGGACAGGGATCCGTTACGGAAGAACACTGGATAATGCCCTGGCAACACCGGCAGACGACTTTCTACTGTCGTTTAGAATCTAAACGATAGTAGTGAGTCCACTCAGTCTGAGAACGATGAACCAAGAATCGCTGCACCAAACAGGGGAGACTTACATGATGAGAATAACAGGCAGTTATCAAATTTGATGGGCATGCCATATAAAGAGGCAGAGGCATACTGAAAAATTGCTAAGTGGTTCCCCAACAAACCCATTTGAACCACCAAAATGTGGGGCCACCAAAGAAATGATTAGGGAGATGATATGCCTCATAAATAACTACATTCTCGACACTCTCTTAGCCCCACTCGCTTTCCAAATACTGGCAAGACTACCCCATCTCTTCTACCAGAGAACACACTCAAAAAGTAATCACAAGGAAAATGTGGCAGCAATGAAGAAAAGACTAACAGTGGCAAAAAGGGGATCTTAATTATCTCTTAAGTGAGGCAAAAGTGCTGTAGCAGAGTCTGAATTTTTCATGATAAAGAAGGCCAGGCAGTTCGGTATAAAGAAGCGTTTTGAAAAAGTGACCTCGGCAGTAAGATCTGTCACATAGGAGTCTTCAGGTGCGGTGCTGACAATAAACAAAGACCAAGAAGCTTCTGAAGGAGAAACACCCTCCTGCAAACGAAGATGAAGTCTTCAGGTTCCAGGGTGAGTATACCACGCTAAACGTAGTTATGTTCGTGAAAATAATAGGAGAGATTTTGTGGGAAAAAGCACTGAAGACCCAGGGAGGAGCCAAACCATCTGGCCTGGATGCCAGTGTATGGTGGTCACCCTCAGTAGTAATAAGTTCGGCGATACAGCGAACGGCTTTTGCAACACCACACACACTAAAAGTATTATAATATATACAAGATGCAAGTTGACTTCATTCATCTTCAGGAAGAGTCATCGACACATCGGACTCCCTTAAGAGTACTCGCACTTCCTTTGTCAATGGTGCAATGCATTTTTACGTTTTAATTTCCTGTAGCTACATAACGAGTTTCAAGACCTAGATGGAGACACTGCCATAGAGTCAGCTGAGGGAACGACACAGGTAGACCTAGTAGCCATGGCAATGTATGCATTCGGTCTTCGACATAGATTAAATTATGAGACAACCAAGGTGAAACTGGATAGCGTACGCAGATGATCTCACAAAAGTAGGAAAAGATAAAGATATAAAAAAGTGGAAAATCCTGGTAACATCAGGTGGTCCACAAATAGGGTAAATGCCAGTAAATCCTTCCTTGTTGTGAAGCCAGAATACTACGTATGGGATATAAGGATTTTTAATGGATGTGAGGTCAAAATATCAAAGGAAGTCCAAAGGCACCTCCTGTAAGCGCAGTAATCGACACGGATATTTTCAAGCTCGAATGCATAAATGGAAAGATGAACTAGAGGATGAAGGAAATTCAGGCTCTGCCTGAAATTGATAAGGCTGTGCCACATGCGGCGTTTGCAACATTCACCCACTTAGCCAAATATTGTTGGAATTACCTGATGTGCATTATCCCTAACATCGGACCACTCCTTCGTCCTCTTGAAGAAGCCATCAGGAACTAATTTATTACAACACTAGTGAAAAGGTACCACCTAACCCCAGCAGAAAGGTCACTCACTCCCTGAACTACCACAAACACAAGGAGGAACTGGAATCACCAACCCAGAAGAGCTTGCAGCCACTGAACATCAGAGCTCTGTCAAGCTCACGGCAGCCCCTCACTGTGCACATAGTAGCTCAAAATGCCGCGAGAGATGTAGACACTAACGAACTACTCAAAATTCGTCGCTCCATTGCGACAGAACAGCAGTGCACCCAAAGCAACAACTTTCAGATATTGTGAAGAAAAAAGTGGGCGCCTCAAACTAGCTAACAACGTTATGAATAAGAACAAAGGGTCTCGGCCTTAATAAACCAGAATTCACAGACAACACCGCTCAAAGATACAGTTGTCCAATGGAAGGTATGCGCACCCAATGTGTGTGTGGAACGTCCTACAATATCAACCATGCCATGGTGTGCATTTGCTTGAGACACGGCGAGGTATGGGAACTCCCAGCAAACATGCTGAAGAAGATACCCTGCGATGTCATTATGTAACCAACCCTCCTCCCACTGAATGGAGAGCATTTCCTTCATGTGACTGCCAACACAATTAATGAAGCCCATGTGAACGTCAGTGTTCGAGGATTCTAGATGACAGGACAGCGAACCTTCTTTGATATCAGGATGATCGATCCCCTGGCCGCATGTTACTGTGACCTGACTTTCGAAGCTACACACAGAAGACACTAGAACGACAAAAGCAGAGTGTAAGCAGCTTCATTCATCTGATGTTCACAACACCGGGCGAGATGGGACTTAGTGCATAGGGCTTCTACACCAGAATGGCTGAGGTATTATCTGGATAGAAGCAGAAATCTAGAAGTTTGGTCGTGGTCTGGTTGAGGTGTCGCCTATCATTCTCTTTGCTTGCATCTGTTCTGCTATGTCTCAGAGGAAAAAATCATTATCCCCTAAATCAGTGGTTCTCAATCTTTTTCACTCCATTCCCCCCTTGAGGAATTATCAACATCCTCGTGGACTCCTTCATTTTTTTCCAAGAACAGACAAACAGAGAAGTGATAAAGACTAAAGAATGATAAAGAAGGACATATAAATAGGACAAGAGTTAGAATGACAAACACACACACACATTCACAAACATAACACGCCCATGCACTCACACATAAAGCACACATGCAGTCATACACAAACATGCACACAGGTAAACATTCACTCTCAAGCTAGTAAGTTGAAGTGTACTTCCTGTAAGCAAGAACACGCCTCCTTTGACAAGCACTGCCCAACTAGGAAGAATGAGAAGAATAGTGAGTCATACCAATTTAGCACTAAAAATGGTAGGATTATATAAGTAAAGAATGAGTATGAACAACAATGGCACCAATAAAAAAGGAAATAATTAATAAAGGAAGTGTACAAATATTTCACCCACGTAAAGCAGCGACCACATGAATTATGAAACAAAATAAGTAACACCAATTACGGAGTATATTATGCTTGAGTCAAGCTCAAACACAATATATGGTTCAGAGACAATACACTCCACTGTTTTCGCGATGGTATCCCAGGCCAGACTGAGATCATTCGGTCCTATCACCACTTGCAAAGGGATGACACACGGACACGCACTGAACAAGTCAGTTCAGCAGCTCGGTCCAGCGCCTGTCACACAGACAGGGACTGGACCTGTGAAATCTTAAATAATCCGTAAAAAATAACAAAAAATAGCACCAGAGTATGTAAATATTAAAATTGTATTGTCGTTATGATTAAACAAAATGATAAAAAAAGAATGAAAATTCTCTTCTGCCAAGTCAAAATAAGTAATACAAGTTTCGTTTAATTCAGATTCCCAACATCATTTGGAAACGTACAATTTATAACAGCTCGCCGTGGCTCCCCTAAATTCTTGCCGTGGCTCCATTGGGGGCCATGGCCCCCAGGTTGAAAACCACTGCCCCAAACCAACAAAGATCGCAGACATAGACAGTGTGGCAACTGTCGCCGAATGCGGCGTAGATCTGCAGTTTAAGTAATTCAGCTAGGAAAGTTGGAGAGAAGGTATTGTTATAAGGGGAAGTTGGGAGCCTTATTATTAGAAAAAATGTAATAGCAGCAGCAGCAGCAGCAGCAGCAGCAGTAGTAGTAAAAGGAACGAGAGCATCGGCCCCAAAACCGACAACAGTTGCAGATATTGACTATGAGGCTACAGTCACTGAACTCAACACAGCTGGGGTAGCTACTTATGTATTGGGATATTGAATTTTAAGGTAATAAAATGGCAGTGAAGGTGTGGCTTTTGAGGGAGGCTGGAGGCCATTTAAAAAAAGTATTATTGTTATTATTATTATTTGTAGTAGTAGTAGTAGTAGTAGGCAGCTTCACTCCTCTAGTGTTCACAACCTCTGGTGGGATGGGACCAAGTGCAAGATGTTTCTACGCCAGACTCGCGGAGTTGATCTCCGAACAGAAGCAGCAGCCCAGAAGTTATGTTACAGCCTGGATGAGATGTCGACTGTCTTTCTCTCTCCTTCGGTCGGCTTTGCTCTGCCTCAGGGGAACGAGAGCTTCTGCCCCAACTCCGAAAACTGCTGCAGATATTGACTATGAGGCTACTGTCACTGAATGCCGCATAGATCTGCGGCTCAACTAATTTAACACAGATAAGATAGCTACATATGTATTAGGATATTTAATATTAAGGTAATTAAATGGTGGCGAAGGTGTGGCTATTGGGGGAGGCTGGAGGCCACGTTAAAAAAAAAAAAAAAAAAAAAAAAAAGTAGTAGTAGTAGTAGTAGTAGTAGTAGTGCAAGTGATGACGAAGGCATCAGGTTTCAGGGTGCCTATATCCCACCAAATGCTGTCCTGTTCGATAAAACAACAGGAGGGATGGTGTGGAAAAAGGCACTGAAGACTCAGGGAGGTGCCGGCCCTTCAGGTCTGGATGCAAACGGATGGAGAGCCATCCTCAGCACTAACAAGTTTGGCCCCGCAGCAAGTGATCTCTGCACGGCCATTGCCGTCCTTGCAAGAAAGCTGGCATCCTCATGCTGCCATCACCTTCATGCTCTGACGGCCTGCCGCCTCATTCCCCTGGATAAGAATCCAGGATGTAGGCCAATAGGAGTGGGGGAAGTGCTGAGGCGAATCATCGGAAAATGCATAATGGAGGTGGTAAAGGACGATGTCAGGGCAGCAGCAGGGAACCTACATGTTTGTGCTGGCCAACAAGCTGGAGGGGAAGCTGCCATTCAAGCCATGAGAACGATATTTGAGCAACGTGATCGTGAGGCCGTTCTCCTGGTCGACGCTTCAAACGCATTCAACATACTTAACCGCAAGGCCGCACTGCACAACATCAAGATCAAGTGTCCAAGCTTTGCAATGTACGTTGAAAACTCATATAGGAATCCATCAGACCTCTATAGTAAACAACAAGGCCCTAAGAGGTGATACCATCTTACAGTCAACCGAGGGAACAACACAGGGGGACCCTGTTGCAATGGCAATGTATGCAATAGGCCTATCAGTGCTCCAACAAGAAATAAAATTTGAAACAACTGGGGTCAAACAAGTGGCGTATGCTGACGACCTTACAGGAGCAGGAAAAGTGGAGGACATCAAAAAGTGGTGGGACTTGGTAACATCACGAGGTCCACAAATAGGGTACCACCCAAACGCCAGCAAGTCCTTCCTCATCGTGAAGCCAGAACATTATGAACGGGCAAAGGAGGTTTTCGGCGGAAGCGAAGTCAAAATAACTAAGGACCGCCAAAGACATCTAGGCGCAGTAATTGGCACTACGGACTTCAAGACCGAGTACGTAGCGGGAAAGGTGAATGAGTGGGCTAGTGAAATCCAAGCTCTGTCTGAGATTGCTAACACAGAGCCACATGTGGCTTTCGCTGCATTCACCCATGGAGTCAAGCATCGTTGGAACTACCTGATGCGTACTATCCCTGATATCGGACCCCTCCTCCACCCTCTGGAAGAAGCTATCAGCGTCAAGTTCATTCCCAAATTAGTGAAACACACTCACTTAACCCCAGCAGAAAGAGAACTTCTTGCACTTCCATCAAGACTGGGAGGGATGGGACTAACCAATCCAGAGGAGAGTGCAGCCACCGAACATCAAAATTCACTTAAGCTCACGGCAGCCCTCACGGACCACATAATAGCCCAGAACGCAACAGGGGAGGTCGTGACCGGTGAAGTAAACTAGATTCGTAGGTCCATTACGACAGATCGACACCAATGCCAAAATGATAAGTTGCAGCAACTGTTGCTGCAGGTTCCAGAAAATTTGAAAAAAGTAGCTATAGTGCAGGAGGTGGGCGCCTCGAACTGGTTAACTACGTTACCGATAAGGGCAAATGGTTTCAGTCTTAACAAACAAGAATTTATAGATGCCATTGCTCTAATAGGGTGTGTCATACGGAGGCGAATTTTTTTTTTTTGAGTTTGAAAAATCGGCCCATGGTATTAATGATCTAGTTCTATGTGCAGAATCATGTGATATCTTCAGATTTGAAAAGTTTTCATTTTTTGCTAGGTAAATTTTAACTTGAAATCTTATGAAAATTCAGTATTCCCACCCTTTTACCAACATCACTAAATAGCTTATTTAAAGCAAAGTAAATGTATCAGGTTAATTTATTAGGATGAAAATGATCCAGAATAGTGAAACGAATGATCTTGACACATTTATTAAATTTAATATTCCTTTAGAAAACAAAATCATCAAATACAAAAACCGGTTTTACTACTACGACCCGGTGTTGCTGCACACCATAGAGAACATGTCTTTCTTGATTCTGTTTCTACTCATCACCTCCCTGCTGACCACCTGAGCTCGGATGTAGCCTTCCCTCCTCTCCTGGCTGTACACGTGACTGCTGGCCTCGCTCACTTGCTGTACACAACGCTCTATACTCTGGGTGTGCGAGGGCCAGGCAGGGACATGCATGGGGTTGTCCAGGAAAGCTCTGACTTGAACATTGGTGAGGCTGCAGGTAAGAGGGGGCTCACTGCCAGCCTGGATGTTATCTAGATCTATGAGATCAGTGAGGGTCTTGGCACCTAGATTGACTTCAGGAGTCTTCCTGACCCTGAAGGAATCGTCACCAACTGATTCGTCATGCCCAGATCCTCTCATAAGTCTCATATCCAAGATCTTTTTGACTGCCACTCTTCTCTCCTCCTCATCCTTACTGCAGAGCATTGTCTGCAGAACTGCCTCGGGATGAGCATACCAGGAAGATCTCCTCACAGTCTGCTCCACAATCTGAACAACCTACCTTGGCTGACTCCTCAGGAGCTCAAGCTGGAAGAGAACATGCCTCGGACCTTCGGAGAACGATGACTTGACCTTGGTGTTGAACCAATTTGGCAAGTAGACACTCACGATGAATTGGACAATAAGTCTCAGGTTGTGAAGCTGGTTCCCTATCAGTTTATGATGAGCGACCCAAATTCTGCAGAACCTGAGAGCCGTTGTGAGCCACCTAGAATGTGAGACTGGACCTATCTGCAGGTAAGCAAGTCTATCAGGCATGACCCCAGTTTTGATGGCACTGCAAATCATGTAACCATAGTACTCGTCAGTACTCAGGTCGTCAATGACAGTATGTGCAAGCTCAACGAGTGGAGGGCCAACTGTGATTTTTTCAAAGCGCGGATTTATTTCTAACTCATTGGCAGAGTCCAGCATCTTGCCAAGAGGACCAGACCATCTGTTGTTTGAAAGAGTCTTGCCATCCAGCTCCTGGATCAGATGTCTGAGTGGCAACTCGTTGGTGTGGAGGTCACAAACAATCCAGACCAGCTTCCTCCCAATCTTCCGCTCTATCCACTGTATGACCCCCCCTTGCCACCCTGTGTTCGTGTTGGTGCTGTCCCCTCCAATGGCCTGCAGGGTCTGGTCTACGTTCCTCTCTCTGAGCCAGTTCACAATGTTATCTGCCACTATCTCAGCTGGTTTCCTGATGTCATCGTTCTCTGGAGTGAAATGCCACAAATACTTCCCTCCTGGTTCACTACAGCAGGAGTAGTGTTCCTCCTTCACCATGGCAGGGAACAACTTGTCAGAATCTCCAACTTTCATGAACACTTTAGTGTCATCCCTTCTCCCATCAAAGAACAAACAATTGATTCCATTTTCTCTTATCCCCTTATCAAACTCCTCTTTTAGGTTACTGACAAGTTTCTCCTGAGCTCTCCTTACTTTGTTATGATCTATCACCAGGTGAACATCATCAGGTGTTATCAAACCACCGTCAATCCAGGCAGCTGTTGCTATCTCTGCAGTTTCTCTGAGACCAGTGTGGTGTCGCATACTGGCCAGAGCTATGCTCGGGATATCTTTCCTATTTCGAATGTTATGCCTGGAAGGTTTGGGATCATTATTTTCTGGGTTAGGGACAAAGTCACCATTCTCCTGGTCAGCACTCGGATCAGCCATGGGGAAGTCATTAAACTCTGAATCAGCTTGACTCCAATCATCGGCCTTTTTTACCTCACCCTGGGCCTTCTCAAGTCTCTTTTCCTCGGCAACTCTTCTCCTCTTCTGTCTCTCTGTGTCAGCCTCCTGTCTCTTGGACTCCGGAATATCTTGGCTAGAAATCATGAGAGCCCCTATACTGCCAGTCTTCTCTCTCTGTGCGTTGACAAATGCCAGTTCGATCACAGGAATCTTCAGTTCACGCTTGCAAATACAGGAGATGTGGGCCTCGGATTTACAGTCACGATCGCATCCAAACTCAGGACAGAGAACAATTGGGCACTTGCAAGTAATTATGTCAAATAACTGGTCCAGTTGCTTGGCAAAGCTGTCCTTAACTGCAAGTTTTCCTCTCCAAAGAGAGATATCTCTTGCCTTTTCCCAACTGGCTAGCAGTCTCTCACTAATCTTCTTCTGACTTGTTATGACTGGAGGCTTGAACTGAGCGTTAGCCAGAGTGTACTGTGCCAAGACAGCTTTGGTCATATCACTGGCAATGTCTTATAAATGCATCAGAATCTGAAACAGAAAAAAATATTGTGAGTTGGGTTGTTAAAGATTGAAGTCAGAATGCAATGTTCACTATTTAATTGTAATGCACTAATGCAGCTGTACGTTAGATTTTCGATAAATTTCACGCTAAAATTTACCTAGCAAAAGGTTGCAAAATATTGAAACTGAAATTATTTTCTGTTTATATACACTAAAATCTACCAAAAAAGTGATGGGCCATTAGTTTTAGCTGATCTTCCCTCCTATGACACACCCTATTGCTCTAAGGTACGGTCGGCAAGTAGAAGGTTTGCCCTCCCAATGCGCGTGTGGCTCTTCTATGACGGCGATCACGCCATGGTGTGCAAGAAAGGGGGCTTCATATGCATGAGGCATGATGAAGTAAATATGTTGAAGGAAATCTGTCGGGATGTCATGGTAGAACCGACCCTTCTTCCATTGGATGGTGAGATCCTCCAACATAGGATTTCAAACACATCTAACGAGGCCCGTGTTGACGTCAGTACTCGAGGATTCTGGACGCGAGGACAGCGAGCTTTCTTCGACATCAGGATTTTTTATCCCATGGCCGCATGTCACCGTAACCTAGCTCTCGATGCTTCACATAGGAGGAACGAGAACGACAAGATAAGGGCATATGGGGAGAGAATCCAAAACGTTGACCAAGGCAGCTTCACTCCCCTAGTGTTCACAACCTCTGGTGGGATGGGACCAAGTGCAAGATGTTTCTACGCCAGAATCGCTGAGGTGATCTCCGAACAGAAGCAGCAGCCCAGAAGTTTCGTCACAGCCTGGATGAGATGTCGACTGTCTTTCTCTCTCCTTCGGTCGGCTTTGCTCTGCCTCAGGGGAACGAGAGCTTCTGCCCCAATTCTGACAACTGCTGCAGATATCCACTACGAGGCTACAGTCACTGAATGCCGCATAGATCTGCGGCTCAACTAATTTAACACAGATAGGATAGCTTCTTATGTATTAGGATATTTTATATTAAGGTAAATAAATGGTGGCGAAGGTGTGGCTATTGGGGGAAGCTGGAGGCCACGTTATAAAAAAAAAAAAAAAAAAAAAAAGTAGTAGTAGTAATAGTAGTAGTAGTACTAGTAGTAGTAGGAGAATAAATAATGTCATGGAAAGTCATCGAAAAAGTCATCTACATAAGTCATGGATGTTGAGAAAATGTTAAATATAAAAGTATTGAAAAGTGGGAATACATTTTATAAAATTCATGAAAAAAGTTGTGCAGTGTTGTGTGAGGGAGCTACTTGTCGTAAACTCATATTATCAGGGCGAACCTTATGTTAGTCCTCCAGTTTTAAACCTGGCTCTCTCTGTACCTCTCCAGAGCTACAACAGTCCCTTCCCCGTCAGTTAATTCTGTCGTGTGGTACTCTTTTGACTCGCAGAAGGACATTACGAGCCTTTGTGTGTGACAAATACCATGAATACTTGTGGTTGTCCTATTCCTGGTCCTGGTCCTAGTTCTGGTTTTGATTCTGGTCCTAGTAACAGTTCTCATTCAGGTCCTGATCATATACCTAGTTCCTGGTCCTAGTTTTGGTTCAGGTTCTGGTCCTGCTTCTGGTGCTGCTTCTGGTCTGGTTCTTCTTCTGGTTCTGGTCCTGGTTCTGGTCTTGGTACTGATCCTGGTTCAGGTCCTGGTTCAGATTCTGGTTCTGGTTCAGGTTATGGTTCAGGCTCTGGTTCTGTTCGTGGTTCTGGTCCTGGTTCTGATTCTGGTTTTGGTCCTAGTCCTTGTAAGGGCTGTTACGAGCGGGTAGGTTGTCAGGTTGTCCGCCGCTCGTTCGCTTGTTCAGGGCCCCCACTCTGGCGGGGGGGGGGGGGGTGGACGGAGGTGAGAAGGCCACTGCTGCCTCGTCCCCGGCCAGACACCACCCAACCTTCACCACAGCTGTTACTTCACCCCGTTGTTGGGATTACACTTGCCTACTCCATATATCCTTATGGTTCCCTGTCATATATCAGCATCTCTGCCACCTCTGGTGTTGAAGTCACCAAGGAGCACAACCTTATCTTCTCTGGGGATAGAGGTTAGCACTCTGTCAAGGTCGGCGTACAACGCCTCCTTGATGTCATCCTCTACATCCAGTGTTTGGGGGATATGCACTGATGAAAAAGGCCTGACGTTAGTGATTCAGTGGGACTCGGAGCGTCACGAGGCGCTCGTTGATCCCAACGGGCATTTCAGTTAGTACATGTAGAACGGATTGGCGAATGGCAAAGCCAACTCCATAAATGAGGTTTCTCTCCATAGCAGGGTTACCCTACCAGAAGGAGGTATAGCCGAACCTCGTTCAGTGAGCAGATCCTTGCCTGGGAGCCAGGACTAACTAATGACTGCTATGTCGAGATTATACCTAGACAGCTTTTTTGCAACAAGGGCAGTTCTTCGTTCATGATGCTCATTTGTGCCAATATCCAGAAGGGTTTCGACATTCCATCCAGGGACCATAAGAGGTTGTTTAGTATTCTTTTACTTATTTATTTTTATTTTTTGCTTTAGTCTGGGATTGTGATTAGATTTTCGACCACATAAGGATGACCTTCCTGGGTGCGGTTCCCCAGTCAGGTTGTTTTTTTAAGCAGGTTATGTTTAGAGCACCTTTTCCAGCTCCTTCCCCATGTGGGATCAGCAGAGTGGCTCCTGGTTAGGACTGCTCAGTCGCACAGACAGAACGGGATAACACTACTGCCTAGATTCCAGTGCATTAACGACCATCTTATCTGTGATGCTGATGTGCAGAGTTGTGACTAGACACTCCCGGCAGTCATCCCTGGCTGTCCCCGTCGCATTTTGTCTGTCGCCATATGACTTTTGGGGGGAATAGGATTTTCATGATGATGATAAGAATTATGATGAGCTGGAGGATTTCTGCGTTTGAGTTGATTTATGTAGTGAGGCAGGAGCGCAGGCTGCAACCACACTTCTTGGATCTCCCTTTTCCTGATCCAGTGGTGCAAGTGTTGCAACGACTGGGGAGAGGGAGAGTTGCAATGGACTGCCGATAACCCAGTTTGTTGGGTTTCACCTTAGTAGCCTGTTCATCATGCATTGCCTTCATCCCCCGATGTACTCGTTGGGTTCCCATGGTGGTCACCTCTTCCGCTTATATCGCCGTTGGGGTCTTATTGGAGCTCTGTGAGCATGCCTGCCTAATGTGGGGTCTCCACCCCAGATTTTTCGTTCGGGGTCTACTCCCGTAACCTTATACCCATCAAGTTTAATCAGCAAGGAGCGGGCACACACACACACACACACACACACACACAGGTACAGAGGGTGGAGGTAATCACAGGTGTGGTGGGGTCAGATTGAAGGTCTTGAAGCAGTCTTTGAGTGTGAAGGTGTTTGATGTTTCGCCACTCCTTCTCTCCTCCCTCCACCTCTTCATCAACACTCTTGAATTTTCCTTTTATTAGGGAAAGGAAAACCTTGATGCAGGTAATAATAATAATAATAATAATAATAATAATAATAATGACAACAAAATTTTTTTAATGGTCGAAAGAATCACATATTTTATTTTATACATTATGGGATGTTTAGGTTACGTTAGGTTAGGCTAGGTTAGGTTAGGTTGGATATGACCTGATCCTCTTCTTCTTTTGCTGCTCTCCATCCTTTTTCCTCCCTCCCTACCCCTCCTACTGCCCCTCCTCCTCCACCTCTTATTTCCAAGCTCCTCCTTCTCCATCTTCCTTCTCTTTTTCCTTCCTTCCCCACCCTCCTCCTCCTCTTCTTTTTGACTCTCCTCCACCCCTTCCTTTCCCTTTTCTTTCCTCCCTCTCCTTCCTTCTCTTAGTCCTTCCACTTTCCTTCTACTTTTCTTTTATCCTCTCTTTCCTTCCTCTTTCTCCCATCCTCTCCACTGCCCCTCCTCCTTCTTCCTCATCTTTTTCCACCCTACTTTTCCATCCTTCCTCCTCACCTTTTTTTCATCCTCTTCCTCCCCCTTCCACTTTCTCCTATTCCCATTCTATTCCTTCTAATTTCTTTTCCTCCTCCTCATTGATCCAGAATTGTTAGTGAGCCAAGAGTCAGGTAAATAATAGGGAGGAGGCTGTTGACACGCCTCCCACCCTGGCACTTCCACCTCTCATTGGCATCCCTACCTCACCCTGACACTCGGCATCCTACCCTGGCATTCAGTACATTACTATGGCACCCATACCATGGCACTCTCACCCTGATACCACCCATCTCATCCTGGCATCCAAACCCTTAACCCCCACACTGGAACCTTTGCACCCCCCACTCTGACTCCCTCACATTTTTACCCTTAACCTGGCATCCCTAACCTACCTTAGCACTCTCAAGCTGACACATACACTCCAACCTGGCACCCACACCTTGACACCCCTACCTCAACCTGGCACTATCACCCCAACCTGGCAACCGTACTCTGGTGTCCCCATTCTGGCACTACCACCCCTCGCTGACACTCCCATCCATGACTGGTAGTCCCACCTTAGCATTTCCACTTGGGTAATCCCTCCTTGGCACCTTCACCTTGGCATTCCCACCCCTCTCTGGCCCTCTCACCCCTCTCTGGTACTCCAACCCCTCCTTGACATTGTTACCCCTTCCCGGCACCCTACTGGTTTACTTATTGTAAAACATAGGACAACAGAACACCCTTGTGACTATGCCTTAACTAGATACAGGTACGTTGACTCAGCAACTGTTCTGGGACAATGTTAACAGTGTGTGTGTGTGTGTGCTCCTCGTGTTGGGTATTGTTTGCGTGGCCGGACAGATGGCCGAAGGACATTTGACAGACGGACTTTTCACCGACGGACATTTGACCGAACGGACATTGAGTCGACGGATATCTGGCCGAACGGAAAATAGACCGAACGGACAATTAGCATAACGGATATTTGGGCGAATGGACATTTGGCCTTTTTAATTTCTTTCGTTATTTTTCTTTCTTCTTTACAATGGATTTGCTTTATAAAACACAGGATAAAATGATAACATAATTGCAATGTGATACATTTGCATGATTAGGTTAGGTTAGGCTAGGTTAGATTAGGTTAGGTTAGGTTAGGTTAGGTTAGGCCATTTGTTCATTCTGCCATTTGTCCATTCGGCTAAGTGTCCGTTCGGCCAAATGTCCGTAAGTGAAATGTCCGTAGGTGAAATGTCCGTCGGCCAAACGTCTGTAACACTGTCTACTAGTTTGAAGTATAAGTTGACTAGTTAACTTGGAGACCCAACAGCGATCTAGTAGACAAATGAACCTTCAGGTAAGCTTGACAGGGAAGATAAACTTGTTGGTGCAAAAATAAGAATTCTTATTGATAACTTGAACATGAGGCTCGAAGAGGTTTGTTACCGAGGTGGATGAACACGAATGAGTGGATCTCTACAATATGGATAGCTTCATGGCTGCATGTCTTTGTATTTACAAAAATGTGGCGTAATGTTGACTGTCATATCACCATATAGCAAGAATGACAACAAGACTCGACAGACATACTGTATGAGCGATAGGGGTTGGGTGTAAACGGGGCTGCCTAGTATGGGACAATAGGCCCTCTGCAGTTTCCCCCATTCTTATGTTTTTATGTGCTTGTGTTCTTATGTTGACATAAGTGTGTGTATTAAGAGACATAACGGAATGTTTCGATCAGCACCACTGTGTGTCGAAATGCCTTGCAACCGCTCATCTCGATAGACATGCTTTATGTTTACACCAGTAATATAGATACATTATCAAGGATCAAAACATAATAATTTCGGCTACCAGGTCACTGTTGTGGGTAATGCCACAAGAAAAATCCTGTAATGGATTGAACGTCTTAAAATGGGATTAGATTTCTTGTCCACTTCCTTGGTGTTCTCGCAGAATTAATCTTTTAAAAAGGTTTCCCAAAACCATGAAAAATATTTCATAACTACCTTGTCGCGGGTGCAAAACTATAATGGGCGAATTAATAACGTATGCGACCTAAAACCTATCTGAGGTTGGATCTTGACACCAAAGTTTATTAAATGAAGACGCTCTGACGTCGGCGTTAATAACTCTGACCGCTTTGACAGTAAATTCGTTATATTATTGTTTTCGAGGCGGTAGAAAGACATATTTCATAGCGACCCTGGAGAGTTTGTTCCAGTACTGCGTAATAATTAACTATATATCCATTTTTTTGCATTTTGGGTGACTTTTCACCTCAGTAATACCATCAGAAACATTTAAACTCTAAAACCATGTCTATTTTTGTTATAAGCTCTGTATCAAGGTATCTTTGTACAGTTGTGGAAACGTGTTCTACGCCCCCTGTGGTAACCCGTGTCTCCAAACGGCAACGTTGTAGTAGTAGTATCACTGTTTATGAATGAATTGGTATTGGTCGTGTAACGACGGACATGATTGGAAGATAATTTTGCTATAGTAAGGTGTGTCATACGAAGGCGAATTTTTTTTTTTTGAGTTTGAAAAATCAGCCCATGGTATTAATGATGTAGTTCTATGTGCAGAATCATGTGATATCTTCAGATTTGAAAAGTTTTCATTTTTTGCTAGGTAAATTTTAACTTGAAATCTAATGAAAATTCAGTATTCCCACCCTTTTACCAACACCACGAAATAGCTTATTCAAAGTAAAGTAAATGTATCAGGTTAATTTATTAGGATGAAAATGATCCAGAATAGTGAAACGAATGATCTTGACACATTTATTAAATTTAATATTCCTTTAGAAAACAAAATCATCAAATACAAAAACCGGTTTTACTACTACGACCCGGTGTTGCTGCACACCATAGAGAACATGTCTTTCTTGCTTCTGTTTCTACCCATCACCTCCCTGCTGACCACCTGAGCTCGGATGTAGCCTTCCCTCCTCTCCTGGCTGTACACGTGACTGCTGGCCTCGCTCACTTGCTGTACACAACGCTCTATACTCTGGGTGTGCGAGGGCCAGGCAGGGACATGCATGGGGTTGTCCAGGAAAGCTCTGACTTGAACATTGGTGAGGCTGCAGGTAAGAGGGGGCTCACTGCCAGCCTGGATGTTATCCAGATCTATGAGATCAGTGAGGGGTCTTGGCACCTAGATTGACTTCAGGAGTCTTCCTGACCCTGAAGGAATCGTCACCAACTGATTCGTCATGCCCAGATCCTCTCATAAGTCTCATATCCAAGATCTTTTTGACTGCCACTCTTCTCTCCTCCTCATCCTTACTGCAGAGCATTGTCTGCAGAACTGCCTCTGGATGAGCATACCAGGAAGATCTCCTCACAGTCTGCTCCACAATCTGAACAACCTTCCTTGGCTGACTCCTCAGGAGCTCAAGCTGGAAGAGAACATGCCTCGGACCCTCGGAAAACGATGACTTGACCTTGGTGTTGAACCAATTTGGCAAGTAGACACTCACGATGAATTGGACAATAAGTCTCAGGTTGTGAAGCTGGTTCCCTTTCAGTTTATGATGAGCGACCCAAATTCTGCAGAACCTGAGAGCCGTTGTGAGCCACCTAGATTGTGAGACTGAACCTATCTGCAGGTAAGCAAGTCTATCAGGCATGGCCCCAGTTTTGATGGCACTGCAAATCATGTAACCATAGTACTGGTCAGTACTCAGGTCGTCAATGACAGTATGTGCAAGCTCAACGAGTGGAGGGCCAACTGTGATTTTTTCAAAGCTCGGATTTATTTCTAACTCAGTGGCAGAGTCCAGCATCTTGCCAAGAGGACCAGACCATCTGATGTTTGAAAGAGTGTTGCCATCCAGCTCCTGGATCAGATGTCTGAGTGGCAACTCGTTGGTGTGGAGGTCACAAACAATCCAGACCAGCTTCCTCCCAATCTTCCGCTCTATTCACTGTATGACCCCCCCTTGCCACCCTGTGTTCGTGTTGGTGCTGTCCCCTCCAATGGCCTGCAGGGTCTGGTCTACGTTCCTCTCTCTGAGCCAGTTCACAATGTTATCTGCCACTATCTCAGCTGGTTTCCTGATGTCATCTTTCTCTGGAGTGAAATGCCACAAATACTTCCCTCCTGGTTCACTGCAGCAGGAGTAGTGTTCCTCCTTCACCATGGCAGGGAACAACTTGTCAGAATCTCCAACTTTCATGAACACTTTAGTGTCATTCCTTCTCCCATCAAAGAACAAACAATTGATTCCATTTTCTCTTATCCCCTTATCAAACTCCTCTTCTAGGTTACTGACAAGTTTCTCCTGAGCTCTCCTTACTTTGTTATGATCTATCACCAGGTGAACATCATCAGGTGTTATCAAACCACCGTCAATCCAGGCAGCTGTTGCTATCTCTGCAGTTTCTCTGAGACAAGTGTGGTGTCGCATGCTGGCCAGAGCTATGCTCGGGATATCTTTCCTTTTTCGAATGTTATGCCTGGAAGGTTTGGGATCATTATTTTCTGGGTTAGGGACAAAGTCACCATTCTCCTGGTCAGCACTCGGATCAGCCATGGGGAAGTCATTAAACTCTGAATCAGCTTGACTCCAATCATCGGCATTTTTACCTCACCCTGGGCCTTCTCAAGTCTCTTTTCCTCGGCAACTCTTCTCCTCTTCTGTCTCTCTGTGGCAGCCTCCTGTCTCTTGGACTCCGGAATATCTTGGCTAGAAATCATGAGAGCCCCTATACTGCCAGTCTTCTCTCTCTGTGCGTTGACAAATGCCAGTTCGATCACAGGAATCTTCAGTTCACGCTTGCAAATACAGGAGATGTGGGCCTCAGATTTACAGTCACGATCGCATCCAAACTCAGGACAGAGAACAATTGGGCACTTGCAAGTAATTATGTCAAATAACTGGTCCAGTTGCTTGGCAAAGCTGTCCTTAACTGCAAGTTTTCCTCTCCCAAGAGAGTTATCTCTTGCCTTTTCCCAACTGGCTAGCAGTCTCTCACTAATCTTCTTCTGACTTGTTATGACTGGAGGCTTGAACTGAGCGTTAGCCAGAGTGTACTGTGCCAAGACAGCTTTGGTCATATCACTGGCAATATCTTTGTTTGTGTAAGTTCTTTGGTTCTTTTCACTGATTTGCCTGATTAAAACACCGTATCTCAAAGCATCTCTCAATGTAGGCAACTCCGACTTCAGGAGCTCTCTCCCAGACCCAAGATAGTGACTGAGATGGCTGGATTTTTGGTTCCTCGTCCTGACACAAGCAGCCATCGCAAATATTATCAACTTATAAATGCATCAGAATCTGAAACAGAAAAAAATATTGTTAGTTGGGTTGTTAAAGAATGAAGTCAGAAAGCAATGTTCACTATTTAATTGTAATGCACTAATGCAGCTGTACTTTAGATTTTCGATAAATTTCACGCTAAAATTTACCTAGCAAAAGGTTGCAAAATATTGAAACTGAAATTATTTTCTGTATATATACACTAAAATCTACCAAAAAAGTGATGGGCCATTAGTTTTAGCTGATCTTCCCTCCTATGACACACCCTATTGCTATAGGTCATATAGGTTAGCCGTTTAGAGACACCGGTTACCACAGGGGGAATAGGAACACATTTCTGCAACTGTACCAAATGAGGCGTTGATTAATGCAAGGGCCAACTCGCCACCAGCATGAAAATACGATTTTTGTACCATTCATTTCAGAAAATTTCGCATACACAGATGGTATGACGAGTTCGCCTTTGGTTTACTGGCAAAATCCCTTTGAAAACTCCCAGCGTCTCTATGCTACCTGTGGTAATTTCAGTGTTTGGGGAGAGTAAAGCAAAGTTGAACTCACCAGTGGCCTGGCGACGAATCACAGCCTGCCCGCTACAGCCATACGTTCTATTTTCGACTTCCCAGAGGAGGAGCCACCTACCCTACCCCCACCTGCTACCAAATTCTTTAGTGGCGGTAATCATCACCTAGATTCTACAGGTAGAGCAAGGGTAGCGAATAGGGTTTCCTGTTTTGGGGGTTTCTTAGCATCCCGGGATTCTGGGACAAAACATTATATTTCTAGGGATCCCGGGATTTCCCGCATCAGGTGATATTTGTACTAACTAATGCTCTATGCTAACCCTATACTTCATTAGTGTAGTATCTGTAGATTATTTGATAGGCAATTGATTTGATAAATTATATTACACTGAAGCAAAGTTCTCTTTATTAACTTGCATACTGGTGTAAAAATTGGTACATAATATGATTAAACAAGCAAGCCACATTCTACAAAAACCTGAAGCGAACACTTGAATGACTTGTGAAAAAAATAATAGCATAAAATCATACACCATTATATCATGGCTGCATTTTGCCATCATATACAGACAGATTACTCGACAGTCAACACACATTTGCACTCTGCAGGGAGATAAACACGACTAAGGCCAAGACATGGTGAAGGCCCCTCTCTCTCTCTCTCTTTCATGCGTTTTTGTATTTTACATAGTGCAAATCAGAGATAAGGAATAACAATAAGAATCCCGGGATTTGAACAGAATTCCAGGGAAAAAAAAGCATAACCACTTACGCCCGGGATCCCGGGATCTCGGGATGGAAACCCGAGTGACGAACCTATAGCACGCATGCCCAAGGTGGCATGCGAAAATTTTTTGTTGGCATGCGGCATGCACTACCGCCCCAAGATTTTTTAAACCCCTGAAGATGTGAATTACACGAAAGCGCTTGGGAACTTCGTGTTTTCTTCTTTCCTGGTGGTTATCAGCATATATATATATATATATATATATATGCAAGTAAATCACTGTAGGTGCGCGTGATCTAGGTATATGCTGATAACCACCAGGAAAGAAGAAAACACGAAGTTCCCAAGCGCTTTCGTGTAATTCACATCTTCAGGGGTGAGTACAGACTAGATAGAGTAATGCAGAACAAGATGAATATATACAGAGGAGGGTGAGACCAGGTCCACAATGGTCAGGTGATGACCCTACTAATCTTTAAATGGCACACAACGGTTGGTGGTTGGGTCAGATAGGACAGTGACCCGCCCTCTCACCTGATCACAAATCTTCTTAATTACAAAGTTGTCCAGCTTGTACAAGCCGTTACTCAAATTCATGTTGAATGCTTCGGTATGTTTAATAAGACTAGATTCTATGATGTTCCTACTATCAATTGAATTACATGGTAATATTGAGGAGGCATTATCCCAGTCAATGCAATGCTTGTTATCCCTCAAATGAACAAACAGAGCATTGGATTCCTGGCCTGTCCTGACACTGTATTTGTGTTGTTTAATTCTAGTTACAAGATCTTTACCTGTCTGGCCTAAGTAAAACATATTACATTCCTTGCAAGGAACTTTATAAATGCAACCAATTGTGTTGTTGGGGGAGTTCTTGATTAACATTTGTTTAACAGTGCATGAGTTTTTAAATGCCACATTGACGTTCCAAGATTTTAGCTGTGCCGGAATGTGTGAGAAATTTTTGTGAAATGGTAATGTTAAGATATTCTTATGGTCATGGGTGGGCTTGGGATCAGTTCTATAAAAAGTTTTCTTAGTAATGTTTAAGCATTTGTCTATGAAAGATCTAGGGTATTTAAGGTTTGAGCCAATATTATATATATATTTGTATTCCTCATCGATGAATTCCGGACTGCAAATTCTCAAGGCACGTAAAAACATTGTAGTAAATACTGACTGTTTGACTTTATTATGGTGGGCAGAATAATAATGAATGTATGAACACACATTGGTTGGTTTTCTATAAATACTGAACTTAAAAGTGTTACCTATTCTGTGTATCAGACAGTCTAGGAATGGCAATTTACAGTCTTGCTCTAATTCCACAGTGAATTTGATCGAGGGGGCTAAGTTGTTAAGTTGTGGTAGGAAAACTTTTAGGTCCTCATTACATGGCCAGAGACATAATACATCATCAACATATCTAAACCAGACTGCTGAGGGTGGTAAAATATTACTTAATAGTTTCTTTTCAAAGAATTCCATATATAGGTTGCTTAATACAGGTGAGAGTGGATTACCCATTGCCATACCAAATTTTTGAGCATAATATTCCCCATTGAATTCGAATTTGCAATCCTTAATACATAGTTTGATGAGTTCGATGAAGTCATCTTTCGAGACGGGCAGTGAAATGTTATCCAGGGAATCTATGAGGAACTCTAGTAAATCATCAACTGGGACCTTTGTAAAAAGTGACGTTACATCAAAGCTGACCAGTTTAAAATCATGATTAATGTGCAAGTTATTGAGTTTATCAACCAGATCTTTCATAGACAAATGCTTAAACATTACTAAGAAAACTTTTTATAGAACTGATCCCAAGCCCACCCATGACCATAAGAATATCTTAACATTACCATTTCACAAAAATTTCTCACACATTCCGGCACAGCTAAAATCTTGGAACGTCAATGTGGCATTTAAAAACTCATGCACTGTTAAACAAATGTTAATCAAGAACTCCCCCAACAACACAATTGGTTGCATTTATAAAGTTCCTTGCAAGGAATGTAATATGTTTTACTTAGGCCAGACAGGTAAAGATCTTGTAACTAGAATTAAACAACACAAATACAGTGTCAGGACAGGCCAGGAATCCAATGCTCTGTTTGTTCATTTGAGGGATAACAAGCATTGCATTGACTGGGATAATGCCTCCTCAATATTACCATGTAATTCAATTGATAGTAGGAACATCATAGAATCTAGTCTTATTAAACATACCGAAGCATTCAACATGAATTTGAGTAACGGCTTGTACAAGCTGGACAACTTTGTAATTAAGAAGATTTGTGATCAGGTGAGAGGGCGGGTCACTGTCCCATCTGACCCAACCACCAACCGTTGTGTGCCATTTAAAGATTAGTAGGGTCATCACCTGACCATTGTGGACCTGGTCTCACCCTCCTCTGTATATATTCATCTTGTTCTGCATTACTCTATCTAGTCTGTACTCACCCCTGAAGATGTGAATTACACGAAAGCGCTTGGGAACTTCGTGTTTTCTTCTTTCCTGGTGGTTATCAGCATATATATATATATATATATATATATATATATATATATATATATATATATATATATATATATATGGGTAGGGTAATGATTTACATTACTCCCAATTATTGCTGCGCATGAATTTTTACAAACCGGGAGCAAGTAAGAAGTGTTCACAGGAGACGTCTCACGCCTGCTTGGCGTCAGCTGGGCGGTTGCGAGAACACTTTACTTCGGATGACACGTTTTGAAATCCCTGCCGACCCAGTGTACACATCAGTATTCGGGTAATGATAGAAGTGAACGGGTGGCATTGGCTTCCCTCTGATTATATTTTCCTTCAGTTGTTTGTGAGTGAACACTGGATATTTTGTGGCCTAGAATAAAACGATAATAAACTAATGATACGAATAAAAAATTCTTGAAATGTTTGGCGATTAGAATATATAATGTGTGGAATGTATTTGCGTGATTATTTATTGGTAAAGTGATTTGCAAACTGCATTACTGTTTACTTATCTGTTTTGACTTCACATTAGTATTTGCGTTGTATCTACCCTTTTCAGCTTGTCCAGAATGTCAGCTCAACCAGCAAAGAAACAAAAAAATTCAAATGAAGGCAGCAATAGCAGCAGCAGGAGAGATTTTCAAGAATCGTGGCGTGAAAGATTTGGCATGATCAAAAAGGGTGATAAAGCATTATGCATCTTATGTTCCGAAACAGTGGTGTGCAGGACTTCCTCCGTAAAGCGGCATTATGAAACTGTTCATAAATGGCTTTGCGATAAAAGTGAGCAAGAACAAAAGAACACATTTCTCGAGAAATCAGCAACAAAAAAAGTCAAATGTTTTGATGAAATTTGTTTCAGGTAGTTCCAACTTAGTTGCTGCTGGTTTTGAGATTTCCAAGATTATTGCTCAACATAGAAAACCACTCAGTGACGGGGAGTATATTAAAGAATCATGGCTAGAATGTGCTCCTTTCCTTTTTAGCGGTTTTCCAGATAAGGAAAAAATTATTCAGCGCATTAAGGATTTGCCAGTGAGTAGAAATAGTAAAAGATCGAATATTAAAGATGGAAACAAACATGGTAGAACAGCTGACAAAAGATATTGGTTCATGTAAATTGCTTTCCATTTGTCGTAATGAGAGCACTGATGTTACATCATCAACTAGGCTAGCCATTATTGCTCGATTTTGTTGGGGCGATGAAATATGCGTAGAACTGGTTAACTTGGTAACTTTACCTGAACATACCACAGGGCTGAAATATGTAAGGCAGTAGTTAAAGAACTGTCTAATCCACAAGTTGATCTTTCAAAAACAGTTTACCGTGACAACTTATGGTGCACCCAGCATGATTGGTAGAGAAGCAGGTTTTGTAAATTTTTTGAAAAATATGTTGGACACCACTGGTAGCCTTTCATTGTATTGTACACCAGGAGGCTTTGTGTGCAAAAGCTGGCCTTAAAGAACTTGAAGAAGTGATGAAAATGGTAACCAAGGGAGTCAATTTTATTTCTGCGCGTGCTTTAAAAAAAAAGACAATTTCAGAATTTCCTGAGCGAGGTGAATTCGGTGTACACATGACTACTTATGTACAATAATGTTCGTTGGCTTAGTCGAGGTTCTGTCCTTAAAGGATTTGTTGTGTTTTGATGAAATTTGTCTGTTTTTGAAGAATGAAAAATTGTCTTGTCAAGAATTATCTGACGTTGTGTGGATTTGTAGTTTGATGTTTTTTACAGATTTCTCCTCACATTTAAATGACTTGAACACCAAATTACAGGGATCTGGCAAAACACTTGATGTTATGTTTGATAACATAAAAGCTTTTGAAATCAAACTGAAAAGTTTTAAACGTGATGTTCGACAATGGCACTTTTAAATATTTCCCAAACCTAAAAACACACATGACTGATCTTGAAATTCATAAGAAAACAGGCATTCAGAGCCTTCAAATGCAATTTTCGAGCATCACTGATTCAACTACTGAACAATTTTCTTTAAGATTTACTAAGTTCAGGACATTTGAAGAAACATTTATGGTACAAATATTTTTTTATGACTGAGTAAACTTGCAAATAGACCTTATTAATGTGTTATAGCCGTAGATGTCCGTCAGTAATGAAAGCCAAATGCGAGGTCAAGTGAACATTTTTTCCTAGACTCATCCTTCTTGGTATGGCGAGGACCAAGCTATAACAAGTTATTCGGCCAAGTATCCAGGAAGTACCCATGACTCAGAGTTAAATAATACCTAACACAATCTAAGTTTATCGAACCTAATGAAAAGGTGGGTAAAAATTAACAGTGGTCGAGCATTTTTTCTGAGAAAAAGAATTATGTTCAGAGGTTTTTTTCTGATACATTCAGTTGTGATTATTTTCGAGGCAAAATTAGTGAAATGTGACTTACCCGAACAAAACCTAATCTTACCTTACCTTATCTAACCTAACCTCGCGTTACCCTACCTAAGCTAACCTAATCTAACATGACAAACAATTAAGTTCTCTAGAAAATTTTATTTCTGTTTTTTTAAATTATATTTGTAGAGATAACAAAGTTTTTATAATAATTTCTCCAACATATCTACAAATCTGTTGATGATATATAAACGTTACTTAAGATGCTACTATTGTGTATTATAACCTTTGATTATCTCTGTGAATGGATTATAAAAACGGAAAGGTTAGGTTAGGTAAGGTTAGGTTAGGTAAGGTTAGGTTAGTAGGGTGTGTCATAGGAGGGAAGATCAGCTAAAACTAATGGCCCATCACTTTTTTGGTAGATTTTAGTGTATATAAACAGAAAATAATTTCAGTTTCAATATTTTGCAACCTTTTGCTAGGTAAATTTTAGCGTGAAATTTATCGAAAATCTAACGTACAGCTGCATTAGTGCATTACAATTAAATAGTGAACATTGCTTTCTGACTTCATTCTTTAACAACCCAACTAACAATATTTTTTTCTGTTTCAGATTCTGATGCATTTATAAGTTGATAATATTTGCGATGGCTGCTTGTGTCAGGACGAGGAACCAAAAATCCAGCCGTCTCAGTCGCTATCTTGGGTCTGGGAGAGAGCTCCTGAAGTCGGAGTTGCCTTCATTGACAGATGCTTTGAGATACGGTGTTTTAATCAGGCAAATCAGTGAAAAGAACCAAAGAGCTTACACAAACAAAGACATTGCCAGTGATATGACCAAAGCTGTCTTGGCACAGTACACTCTGGCTAACGCTCAGTTCAAGCCTCCAGTCATAACAAGTCAGAAGATTAGTGAGAGACTGCTAGCCAGTTGGGAGAGGAAAACTTGCAGTTAAGGACAGCTTTGCCAAGCAACTGGACCAGTTATTTGACATAATTACTTGCAAGTGCCCAATTGTTCTCTGTCCTGGGTTTGGATGCGATCGTGACTGTAAATCCGAGGCCCACATCTCCTGTATTTGCAAGCGTGAACTGAAGATTCCTGTGATCGAACTGGCATTTGTCAAAGCACAGAGAGAGAAGACTGGCAGTATAGGGGCTCTCATGATTTCTAGCCAAGATGTTCCGGAGTCCAAGAGACAGGAGGCTGCCACAGAGAGACAGAAGAGGAGAAGAGTTGCCGAGGAAAAGAGACTTGAGAAGGCCCAGGGTGAGGTAAAAAAGGCCGATGATTGGAGTCAAGCTGATTCAGAGTTTAATGACTTCCCCATGGCTGATCCGAGTGCTGACCAGGAGAATGGTGACTTTGTCCCTAACCCAGAAAATAATGATCCCAAACCTTCCAGGCATAAGATTCGAAATAGGAAAGATATCCCGAGCATAGCTCTGGCTAGCATGCGACACCACACTGGTCTCAGAGAAACTGCAGAGATAGCAACAGCTGCCTGGATTGACGGTGGTTTGATAACACCTGATGATGTTCACCTGGTGATAGATCATAACAAAGTAAGGAGAGCTCAGGAGAAACTTGTCAGTAACCTAGAAGAGGAGTTTGATAAGGGGATAAGAGAAAATGGAATCAATTGTTTGTTCTTTGATGGGAGAAGGGATGACACTAAAGTGTTCATGAAAGTTGGAGATTCTGACAAGTTGTTCCCTGCCATGGTGAAGGAGGAACACTACTCCTGCTGCAGTGAACCAGGAGGGAAGTATTTGTGGCATTTCACTCCTAAGAAAGATGACATCAGGAAACCAGCTGAGATAGTGGCAGATAACATTGTGAACTGGCTCAGAGAGAGGAACGTAGACCAGACCCTGCAGGCCATTGGAGGGGACAGCACCAACACGAACACAGGGTGGCAAGGGGAGGTCATACAGTGGATAGAGCGGAAGATTGGGAGGAAGCTGGTCTGGATTGTTTGTGACCTCCACACCAACGAGTTGCCACTCAGACATCTGATCCAGGAGCTGGATGGCAAGACTCTTTCAAACAACAGATGGTCTGGTCCTCTTGGCAAGATGCTGGACTCTGCAACTGAGTTAGAAATAAATCCGAGCTTTGAAAAAATCACAGTTGGCCCTCCACTCGTTGAGCTTGCACATACTGTACTGTCATTGACGACCTGAGTACTGACCAGTACTATGGTTACATGATTTGCAGTGCCATCAAAACTGGGGTCATGCCTGATAGACTTGCTTACCTGCAGATAGGTCCAGTCTCACATTCTAGGTGGCTCACAACGGCTCTCAGGTTCTGCAGAATTTGGGTCGCTCATCATAAACTGAAAGGGAACCAGCTTTACAACCTGAGACTTATTGTCCAATTCATCGTGAGTGTCTACTTGCCAAATTGGTTCAACACCAAGGTCAAGTCATCGTTTTCCGAGGGTCCGAGGCATGTTCTCTTCCAGCTTGAGCTCCTGAGGAGTCAGCCAAGGAAGGTTGTTCAGATTGTGGAGCAGACTGTGAGGAGATCTTCCTGGTATGCTCATCCCGAGGCAGTTCTGCAGACAATGCTCTGCAGTAAGGATGAGGAGGAGAGAAGAGTGGCAGTCAAAAAGATCTTGGATATGAGACTTATGAGAGGATCTGGGCATGACGAATCAGTTGGTGACGATTCCTTCAGGGTCAGGAAGACTCCTGAAGTCAATCTAGTTGCCAAGACCCTCACTGATCTCATAGATCTGGATAACATCCAGGCTGGCATTGAGCCCCCTCTTACCTGCAGCCTCACCAATGTTCAAGTCAGAGCTTTCCTGGACAACCCCATGCATGTCCCTGCCTGGCCCTCGCACACCCAGAGTATAGAGCGTTGTGTACAGCAAGTGAGCGAGGCCAGCAGTCACGTGTACAGCCAGGAGAGGAGGGAAGGCTACATCCGAGCTCAGGTGGTCAGCATGGAGGTGATGAGTAGAAACAGAAGCAAGAAAGACTGTTCTCTATGGTGTGCAGCAACACCGGGTCGTAGTAGTAAAACCGGTTTTTGTATTTGATGATTTTGTTTTCTAAAGGAATATTGAATTTAATAAATGTGTCAAGATCATTCGTTTCACTATTCTGGATCATTTTCATCCTAATAAATTAACCTGATACATTTACTTTACTTTAAATAAGCTATTTAGTGATGTTGGTAAAAGGGTGGGAATACTGAATTTTCATAAGATTTCAAGTTAAAATTTACCTAGCAAAAAATGAAAACTTTTCAAATCTGAAGATATCACATCATTCTGCACATAGAACTACATCATTAATACCATGGGCCGATTTTTCAAACTCAAACAAAATAAAATTCGCCTCCGTATGACACACCCTATTAGGTTAGGTAAGGTTAGGTTAGGTAAGGTTAGGTTAGGTAAGCTTAGGTTAGGAAAGCTTAGGTTAGGTTAGGTTAGGTAAGGTTAGGTTAGGTTAGGTAATGATTAGATTAAGTAAAGATTAGGTTAGGCAAAGCAAGGTGAGGTTAGGTTAGGTAAGGTTAGGTTAGGTAAAGGTTAGGTTAAGTAAAGTGAGGTTAGGTAAGGTTAGGTTAGGTAAGGTTAGGTTAGGTTAGGTTAGATTAGGTTAGGTTAGGTAAGGAGTGGTAAGGTTAGGTTAGGTTAGTTTAGGTTAGGTAAAGATTAGATTAAGTAAAGGTTTGGTTCGGTAAAGCTAGGTGAGGTTAGGTTAGGTAAGGTTAGGTTAGGTAAGGTTACTTTTACTTTTATCCTCTTCGCCACTGATCGGCTTGTTAGCCGCTTGGGCGATTTCGGTCACGTCTCTTTTCCTTTACATTCTTCACCAAAAGGTCGGCTCGCTAGCCGCCCGGGCGATCGGTCACGTCTCTGTCACGCGCTGTTGGCAAATACTGGGCATGCACCGGCTCCTGAATGTACCTGAACCCGCTCCAGTGTTGGTCAAGTCTTCTCTTGAAAGAGCTCACACTCGGTGCCGTCACAACACTCTCTGGTAGATTGTTCCAAGAGTTTACAACCCTCACTCCGAAAAAGTTTGCCCTCACGATTTTCTGGACTTGCGGCTTCTTCAATCTTGAGCTGTGACCCCTTGTGGGGCGAGCGTCCGCCAGCTCCAAGTAAGGACACTCAACTGAGTAGGGCCCCCTGAGATGCTTATAAACCTCAACTAGGTCCCCCCTTGCCCGTTTGTAATACAAGCTAGGCAAGTTCAGGCGCTCCAATCTCTCAGGGTAGCTGAGGTGCCGAAGTGCAGGCACCAGTTTGGTGGCCCTCCTTTGAACATTTTCAACCAACTGACAGTCCCTAGCATTTCTCGGGGACCAGATGGGGTGACAGTACTCCAGATGGGGAAGCACTTCACTCCTGAAGATCGTCACGAGGGACGGACCGTCTAGATATCTGAACGACCTTCTTATAAGACCCAATAATTTATTTGCCTGATTTACCTTCTTCTCACAATGGCCCGAGAACTTCAGCTCATTGTCAACATACACACCTAGGTCCTTCTCACACATAGTCTCAACTAGTACATTTTCTTCATCCCGTTGGGACATATGGTACGCCTCCTTACCGTTGGTACGCCCCAGGTGCATCCTCTTACACTTCGTGACATTGAATCTCAGCAGCCATTCCTTCGACCATTCCTGGAGCCCACAGAGGTCCTTCTGCAGCTCTTCACAGTCCGCTTGGTTCTTAATTTCTCGAAATAATTTGGCGTCATCGGCAAACATTTGTATGGAGGAGTGTACAAAGTCAGGCATATCATTTATGAAACAAACAAACAACAGCGGGCCCAATACACTACCCTGCGGTACCCCACTTGTTACAGGTACAGATGACGATTTCGTGCCATTAATCACCACACATTGCTTGCGGTCATGTAGAAAGTCTTCTATCCACGCTAGGACATTTCCCCGAATTCCGTACCCTTCCAGTTTGATTTTCAGCCTTTCGTGGGGTACACTGTCGAAAGCCTTGGCAAAATCTAGGTAAATATTGTCGATATTACCACCCCGTTCTAGAATATGGGTCCAAATATCCAATACCTTGAGCAATTGTGTCAAGCAAGAGCGCCCCGGCATAAAACCGTGTTGGCAATCTTTTACAAGGTTGTTTCGTAGTAGATGTTCCATCGCTGCATCTCTGATAATACTCTCTAGTACTTTACATATTATGCTGGTCAGGCTCACCGGTCTATAGCTGTTCGTGGAGTGACTATCGCCCTTCTTGAAGATAGGACTCACATAAGCCACTTTCCATTCACTGGGGACCATTTGTTCATCCAGGCATTTACAAAACAGAATCTTCAGGGGCTCTGCAAGCTCGTTGCACAGCTCCCTTAGCACTCTAGGATGCACCATGCCAGGTCCAGGACTCTTATGGACCTTTAGCCTGGACAGTTTATTTCTAATACCCTCTTCTGTGAACACAATGTGGGTCAGTGCTGTGTCGAACCGTCTGTCCTCAAACGCAGGAAGGTTAGTTGCATCCTCTCTTGTGAACACTGAGGAAAAGAAGCTGTTCAATGCCTCAGCTTTATCCTGGTCAGAATCTGCGTAACTACCATCTTCAAGCCTCAGGTCTGATACTCCTACTCGCGTTTTCAATTTCGACTTTGCATAGCGGTAAAACGCCTTTGGGTTTGACTTGACCTCGCGTGCAACCAGCCTTTGGAACTCCTTTTCAGCCCTCCTACACTCTATCTTTGCTTGGTTTCTGGCTCTTGCATACATCCTCCTGTCTTGCTCATCGTTTGACCCAACCCACGTCTTGAATTTCTGGGTTTTCTTCTTAATTTTGTCGACCGCCGCATGGTTCATGTGTAGGGATCCCCTCGTATTCCTAGAAGCACTGGGTTTGGTCTTGGGTATATATTTATCGATCAAATGGGTCATTTTACTAGTTATGATATTCAGCGTAGTGTCTGCGTTCTTGTACCTAATAAGTCAGGCCAGTTGATACCCCTCATCTCTTCCCTCATCCCATTGTAATTTCCCTTGTAATATTTGCACCTTGGCCTGGCCTTATCTTGAACTAGGTAACAGTTAAATCTGAATGACAACACTATATGGTGACTGGTGCCAACTGGGGCAAGGTGTTCCACTTTGGCCACCATACCCTCCTCGTTTGTTATGATGAGGTCAAGTGGCTTGGGTGTTTGCTCCCCTCTGTAATGTGTCGGGTCTCTCACATGCTGGAACAGAAAATTATCTCTCAGAGTTTCTACAAAAAGAGTAGCAGGATTATTCAAGTCATTCGGGGTGGACTCGTTTCTCCAGTCGATGTCGCCATAGTTAAAGTCCCCCATGATAAGGAGGTGGCTGGGGTTGAGCATCGCCGCATTGTTTATTAAGGTTCTTAAGTTCCTTTGATTTAGTGGGCCACAGTTCGGGGATCTGTAGATACACCCGACGATAAGTAAGTCCCCTCCCTTTAATTTAATTTTACACCACTTGGACTCTTCAAAAACATCCTCGCCCTGTACCCTCGCCTGGCTGGCTCTAAGGTCTTGCCTAGCGTAGATAACCACACCCCTCCTGCAGGATTCTTGAGTTAGGTTCGTAAATGAGTCATATCCAGCAATACTGAACTCACATTCCTCTGGGTCGATTCTCCTGTTCTTGTACAAGAGTTCTACAACTCCTACAATATCTGGTTGGTGTACTCTTAGTAGTGTTTCAAACTCCTCTCTCTTATCAAGGAACGTGTCAGTATTAGTGTACATGACATTCAAGCCAGAATTTGTTCTCGGTAACGTCTCTGCTCTTAGTAATAAACCCGCTCCACCCACATTCTCAGAAGCTGCAGCATTTGCTAAGTACACTGTATTTTGCAGGGTGTGGTTAAAAATGTCATTGTTTACACGGCGCTCGTTCCCTCCTGTCCGGTAGGCTGAGCTGGTGCCGCCTCCCGGGTGGGGGGTTGAGTGGGTGGAGGGTGCACTGCTGCCCCCTGGCCCTGTGTCGGTACACTTGTTTCCACTACCCTCCCCCTGAGTATAACCCACGTGCACCTGTCCCCGTTCCTCCTCGACTCCTCCCTCTTCTGCTTCAAGTCCAGCAGGAGCTTCTTGTGCTGTTCCCTCTGCATTACCGTGCGGTCTGGGTGAATAGGTTAGGTTAGGTAAGGTTAAGTTAAGTTAGGTTAGGTAAGATTAAGTTAGGTTAGGTAAGGTTAGGTGAGGTTAGGTTAGGTTAGGTAAAGATTAGATTAAGTAAAGGTTAGGTTAGGTAAAGCTAGGTTAGGCAAGTGTTACGCTAGGGTTAGGTACAGTCTCGTTCAAGATTCTCCGAACACTGCTGGAGACAGCTGGCAACTCAAGGCCGTTTGTTTACTATAGTACGTAGCAAATATTATGAATGAATGTAAAAGTGATCGGTGATTGGTTACTTAGTTCACTGTTGCTTAATTAATTGTTGGGCTTTGTTGTTTCGTATTATATTATACCTTTCTGCTGGTATATACTGTTAATTTGATTTTAAAATGGATAGAGCAATGGGCCAACCTATATGAAATTATGTTTAGACAATTACACATAAGTAAAAATCGGTAAGTATGTTAAAGAACATCATGCATCGGGCACAGCTGTGTGCAGGCTGTTTATGAGGTTGCCTGTTTATCATTAATTTATATTAATATTGTCTTCAAACATTAAATCCCTTTCGGGTGATTAATCCAGTTGTATGTAACCGATGTTAAACAGACTTCTTTCTAAAGACACTGATTTCATGCAACACAAATTTCTGTTTGAATTCGCTTTGGGATTAAGCAGAATCATCGGTTCACCGCTTCCTGTAGTGTGTGTGTGTGTGTGTGTGTGTGCGCGCGCATGTGGAGTGTGTGTGTGTGTGCACATGTGGAGTGTGTGTGTGTGCATGTGGAGTGTGTGTTTGTGTGTGTGTGCATGTGGAGTGTGTGTGTGTGTGTGTGTTTGTCAGCCTGTGTCTGTATTTAATAATGGCGTTGTTCAATTGAAGGTGATGGTAATGTATCCGTCTGATGGTGTGAATTAGTGCAGTAGCATATGCCTAATACTTTTACAAGCCTTTATCTAGCAATATCATTGTCATTCCAAGACTCTGAATATTGTAAGCAGCAAATGGCATTTCTTTCGTTCAGTGACTATTCCCCCCCCCCCACCCCCCCTCCATAAAAAAATCCTTGTTTCTGACTTGTGTAGATTACGTCACTTTTAGTCTGGTGTCTTTTTAAAAAATTATTCTATTTTTTCAAATATGTGTATGGTGTATTATAAATTTGTATCTTATTTATTTATTCATTCATTCATTTATTTTTTTATAAATGACTAATAAAATATAAATATAACGCTTACGTTATTGGCGGGAAGGTGGGGGAGACAGGGGTGTTGTTAGTGCTGACTACCCTTCCACTCCCTCAATTGTAGAAGGACCCTGCCAACATGAAATACCACACGCAGAAAATCACTGAACGTGGAAGAATAATCTGCACGAAGGAGGTTGGGTTTTCACCACTGAAATTGCCCAAGAATTGGGGGTTTGTCGGTCAACTGTTTATTATAATAATTGGATTAAGCGATGGGAAGAGGAGGGAAGTTTAAAGGACCACCACAGGAAGGGAATGCCGCGCAGAACAACACCTGCACAAGTTTAAGCCATCCGAAATTTCGCTGAGGCCAACCGCTTCAAGACTTCATGTTCAATAAGAGAGGATCTCCAATTAAATAATTCCCCTTTAACAATCAGGCGAAGACTTCACGAAGGAAGCATTCACCATAGAACTCCCGCTACCAAGAAGTTAAATGAGCGACATCACGAGGGCAGGTTGCAGTTTGCTCGACGGTATGCTGAAGAAGGCCTAGATTTCTGGGAAGAGTAATATTCACTGACGAAAAAATTTTCTCATCTACCTCTCACGGAAGGTTGCATTGCTGGAGGAGGAACAACACCCTATATGCTAGACAGCATATTTATGAGGAAGCAAGGAGTGGGCATGTGACTTGCAATGTTTGGGGATGGATATATTTGTACGGAGTTAGAGAGCTGACTGACATAAAAGGAAGTTTCACAGCTGAACAGTATTCAGAAATACTCGAAGAAGTTATGCTTCCCTCGGTGCGTGCATATGCTTTCCCTTTTCCCGAAAACATAATTTTCATGCACGATAGGTGTCCTATCCGTACCGCACGGATTGTAACGCGGTGGTTTGCAGAACAAAGAAATTTGCAAGTTTTAGACTGGCAAAGTAAAGGTTGTGACATGACCCCTATAGAGAACGTTTGGGCCAATATTGTGAGCGTGTAGGATCCAACTGAAGAGAGAACCAGGGTGCAGCTACAGGAGCATACACACCGTGAGTGGGAGGTACTGAGGCGGAAACCGAAACTGATACACAACCACCACCCCACCTCCGTTCCCAACAGGCTGCAGCAAGTAATCGAGAATGAAAGAGGCTGGACTAAATATTAATGTGTCAAAAATAATTTCCCTATGTTGTCAACGTCACATACTGAATGCACATCGATATTAATTTTTCTCCATATTAACTGAAATAAATGCAATTTTCATGAATACAAGTCAAATTGTATAATAAATGTAAAGGAAACAATCCTCTTCTCATATCCTCACTTATGCAGTATGTATTCAGGATGATTTATGTCAAACAAAGCCTAACATTATATTTATAATTATTATGAAACAGTACAGTATAATATAAGTTTAATATATTACATGTGAAATAATTACCATATATACCACGGAAAAAATCAAAGAGGGTGACAGAGACAAAGAACAACCATGTAACGACACAATTCATACAATAAAGTACGTAATGGTCTGATCACAGCTGTCCGATCCGGCTCTTCAAGTCACTTGTGACGAGGAAATTGATATATCATATTTCAATCTCATAATCTCATATTTAATAAGTTCATGTCATGCCGTTCACAATATATTTACGTATTCTTGGAAAACGTTTACTGTAATAATTGTATTTGTATATATTTTTCCTCCATTTATTTATAAGAAATGAGAAAAAAATCCTTGCCAAAATACCAAACTATGTTACAACCTTACCTCACAATTATTTCCTATCTTAAAATGATGCTCCAACACTCACGCACACTTGCAAGGAAACATACGCACTCGCTCGTGGGTGCCTATCCTCTCCAGTTAGTGCAGTCTGCCAAACTCCTGGGTGTTACCATACTGTAGACCACAAACTGGACTGGAAGGCCCATGTGAACAACACAATCAAGGCAGCCTCGTACCGACTCTACATGCTACGACGACTTAGGTCACTTGGGACACCCGCGCCTGAGCTGAGGACTATCTACAACGCCTTCATTCTCCCCAAACTAACGTATGCGTCACCAGCCTGGTCGTCTTCTCTCAACTCCACCCAACAACTTCAGCTAGTGAAGGTACAGGAAAGGTCCTGCAGAATCATGCTCTGCGCAGACTACTCCAGCTACATCAACGCTCTCGCCACCCTGGAAATGCCATCCCCCAGTGACCTCCACCACCAAGCACTAGCAAGGTTTGGCAGTGGACTACTGCACCATCCTCGTCAGCGCCACCTCTTGCCACCGGCAGTCCCCCACCCATCTCGCTCAGTCTGCCACAACAACAAAATTTAGCCCATAAGGGCCCTCACTGATAGATGTAAGAATAGTACCATCCCATCTATTGTTAAAATAATAAACAACTCCTGATTTATGTACTGTACAGCCCTGTAAATGTATTCAACACATATCTTTATGTCTAAATCAAATGTAAGTTTGTATATTTTCAGCCACCGGCTGCAACTCTATTAATCAACCGTTTATTATTATTAATATTAAAGTCGATTTCAACGGGTCCCTTGCCGTTTTTATTATTTATAAAAAATATTACATCAATTCGTGAAATCTCTTACTGAAGGTATAGCTAATGCCGTAGCATGTGTACTGTATCGCTGTCCACCTTTCAACTGTCATTACGATTGTCATCTGATTAGACTTAACTTATTATATTTTTCAAATGACATTTCTTTCGATTATTGATTGTTTGCCTGCAAAAAACCCCATATTTTTAAACTGGTTCACCACACGATCGCATTGGAAAGTCTTTCATTTCGTAGAAATTGTGTAGTATCCATTCCATGACATATAATTGAAACATAAAATAAATAGATGAATAAATAAAACATTATATATAGATTTCTATTTTTAATGCCTCACAAGGAATGTAAAATAAATAATTTCATTATATAAACTTAATAATACTGTTTCATTTATACAACTGCTTTTACAGACAAGCACACACACACACACACACACACTCTACAGGTAGCAGTGAACCGATGATTCTGCTTAATCCCACAGCGAATTAAAACAGCAATTTGTGTTGCTTGAAATCAGCGTCTTTAGAAAGAAGTCCGTTTAACATCGGTTACGTACAACTGGATTAATTACCGGAAAGGGATTAAACGTTTGAAGATAATATTAGTATAAATTAATGATAAACAGGCAACCTCATAAACAGCCTGCACACAGCTGTGCCCGATGCATGATGTTCTTTAACATACTTACCGATTTTTACTTATGTTTAATTGTCTAAACATAAATTCATATAGGTTGGCCCATTGCTCTATCCATTTTAAAATCAAATTAACAGTATATACCAGCAGAAAGGTATAATATAATACGAAACAACAAATCCCAACAATTAATTAAGCAACGGGGAACTAATTAACCAATCACCGATCACTTTTACATTCATTCATAATTTTTTCTACGTACTATAGTCAACAAATGGCCTTGAGTTGCCAGCTGTCTCCAGCAGTGTTCGGAGAATCTTGAATGAGATTGTACATTTCAGTAATTTTGCAGCAAAAAAGACTCATGACTGCTGACTGTATTAAACCAAAAAAACTATGAAAAATACTTCTGTAAGAAAAAATGTGATGCAACTGTTATGCAATATTATAACCCTCTATAAACTATATAATGGTCTGCCTTCTTTTGTGTTTTCATACTCATACAATGTATCTCATTTCAAAAAGCTGGTTTTCCGGCATGTTCGTGGTGTAGATTATTATAACCTTTTTCTTTTCTATTTCTAATTTCTTTTTACCCCATTGTGGGTCGATGACCTGTGGTCATTGGTTAACCATCGTCTTAAGTATTACTCAAACATAATTCCATCTTCACTATTGACGCTTGAAGTATGTCTAGCAACTATCATGTGCGTCGATCTCAGCTGATTTCCCCTTCTCTTGTGATTAATTGATGATTTTGTTAACTGAGCAACGATTAGCCATCTAGCTCATGCACTGCCATCTACCTTCGGACAAGGGAACTGAATTTGCAGGGTAAACACGGGAATTACGGACTGCTTAAGGGACTAAAATTAAATTTTGAGAATGAGAAATTTACGGGACTGTAAGGAGTCTGTAAGTTATGATATCGTATCTCTGCTACTGTACGTATCTGATTTGGTATTTTGAGAATGCTGCTTCAGAATTATATTATTTCATTATTTTCATAAGTTAATTTCACACCATTGCATTATCTGATGTCAAAGTGCACCAAAAGCACATATTACTCTTCATTTATTACAAGGATCATATTCTGCTTTAAATCACCTTTAAAATAAGACCTCATCGATCAGAATTGGAAGTTTTATGAGGTTTTGAATGTGTGCAAGCGTTAAACCTCATTGTCTCAAAACATGGTTTTGGCGCATTCACCCTTGCATTACACACACACATATATATATATATATATATATATATATATATATATATATATATATATATATATATATATATATATGCAAGTAAATCACTGTAGGTGCGCGTGATCTAGGTATATGCTGATAACCACCAGGAAAGAAGAAAACACGAAGTTCCCAAGCGCTTTCGTGTAATATTCAGAAATTTCAGAGTAATTTCGAATGTCCCGCCATTGGCAACGCTGAGCGTTCAAGGTCATGGGAGGGGAGAGAGCGCTTCCCCCTCCTAGCGAGAGATGGTGGAACTAGGCCTATATGAGATTAAATGTAATTCACCGAATTATTAATGATGCGATTCATGAAGTAAGGGACTATTATTGAATTTGAAATTATTATAGATCGTTTATCAGTCTGAATAATGTTACGGGTGTCCCAAGGAGTTATTAGTTAGGCGGAAAATATGTCACGTAGACCTAAGCTAACGCCTTGAGAAGAGACGCAACGCTGGCTAGGCCCCAGTCCCGGAGAGCATTCACAGAGACAAGATGTCTCTGCGCGTCTGTCACAGAAATAGTCACGTGGCCTAGTCACCTGTGTTGCATTATTGCAGAGTAACAAGTAAGTCCCATTCGATCTCAGACAGGGTTAGATAGGGCAGTGATAAAGTAAACTAGAGCTAACAGTGAGTTCATTTCAGGGTTTCCGTCAGAACCCACTTGACTGGAGTTGACCCGGAGTTGACTGCGGGAGATTGACTGCCGTTTGAGACTGCCGTTGATGATTGAGGGTGGCGATTGTCGCCATTGGACCGATCAAAGTAGGCCTGTCACTGTTTTGCGGGGTAGCAAAGGATCTCTTGAGTGAACGAGTGCTCCCGACAACTAAACGACACGGGACGCTAAAGCTTCTCTCAACTGTACAAGGTCTGATTGGCTCACTCCCGTCCGCTTTATGGACGCACTGGGAGTACACTGAGGCTATCTGAGTAGACTAATGGTCACACACTGAGACCGTGAGTCTAGGTCTCTAGGAGATACCTGGAGGAACATTTTCCCTCCCTTATTACGGGTGTAGTTCAATAGTTTCTAGATAATTTTGATAATATTGTTTTGAATGTTTGTGCCATCAAGTGGAACCAGAGTGATACTGTGATTTGATTCTTTTAATGCCTCTGATTGTTCTTCATAATTCTGATCTCAGGTATAACCTTGTTCCCCAGAGTAGTGGTTAGGTTAGGTTAGGAAGTGTGCATCTGTTGGGGTGCTATAATTTTGTTGAGTGCCCTTAAGGCCTATTCATTGTAGAGTATTTAATTTCTCATTTTTATTACCATTCCTCAGTGACTGATATAATTTTTTTGAGTGCCCTTAAGGCCTATTCATTGTAGAGTATTTAATTTCTCATTTTTATTACCATTCCTCAGTGACTGATATAATTTTGTTGAGTGCCCTTAAGGCCTATTCATGGTAGAGTAGTTAATTTCTTATTTTTTAATACCATTTCCTAAGTGACTGATATTATTGTGTGAAAGCCTTTAAGGCCTGTTTCATGTGTGCACGCAACAGTTCTTAATACTTCAAATTTATTGTTGCCTGAGTTTCTAATAATTTTTATATCATGTATAACTTTTATTCCCCAGAGTAGTGTTTTAAGTTCAAGTTAAGAGGTGCGCATATTGGTGTACCATTATTTGATTGTGTTTGTAGTGTTGGAGGGAATATAAGTGTCTAAATGTAACAGTGTGTCTCATTCATCCCAGTCACAGATGCTATCCTTCCACAGGTCACGGACAGTTTATTTTGTTTAGTAGTTTTAAGTGTTCTTGTGCTGGTTCGGGATTTTTCTCAAAGGGGCGCTTCCACTGCCATTACCATCTATTAATTTTAAATAAACCCCAAGTCAAGTGAGAAATTAAAGTCCAGTAAATTCCGACCGGTTACATATATATACTGTATATATATATATACATACATATATATATATATATATATATATATATATATATATATATATATATATATATATATATATATATATATATATATATATATACTCACCCCTGAAGATGTGTATTACACGAAAGCGCTTGGGAACTTCGTGTTTTCTTCTTTCCTTGTGGTTATCAGCATATATATATATATATATATATATATATATATATATATATATATATATATATATATATATATATATATATATATACATATACATATACATTTATATATATACATATATATATATATATATATATATATATATTCATATATATATACATATACATATATATATGTATACATATACATATATACATATACATATATACATATATATGTATATATGGACTTTAATTTCTCACTTGACTTGGGGTTTATTAAAGATTATTTGATGGTATTGCAGTGGAAGCGCCCCTTAGTGAGAAATCCCGAACCAGCACAAGAGCACTTAAATTTACTAAACAAAATGAATTGTCCGTGACCCGTCGAAGGATAGCGTCTGTGACTGGGATGAATGAGACACACTGTAAAATTTACACTTATATTCCCTCCAACACTACAAACACAATCAAATAGTGGTACACCAATATGCTCACTTCTTAACCTGAACTTATAATACTACTCTGGGGAACAAAGGTTATACCTGAGATTGAGATTATAAAGAAATATTAAATGCACACAGCATACATTAGTAACTGAAAAAATAGTATTAACTACACACAAAAATATTGTCACTATTATTAAGAAGTTACTGAGTCCACCAATACCCGTGAACCATGCTTCCTCACCTAACACACACACAGATTCCACCTGCACTCCGTAGTCGTTTAAGGCACAACCAACAGGCACCCGTAGTTTAAGGCCCAAATCAGCCTTTCTCCACCTTGGAAAGTGTACCTCTAAACTCCACTGACTCTTGGCCCCAGTGTGCGACCCTGTATCACTCAGCTGGCTTCACTTTACCCCCAGTACATCCATGAAGCGGAAGGGAGTGAGCCAATCAGACCTTGTACAGTTGAGAGAAGCTTTAGCTTCCCGTTAGCAAAAGGGTTTCACTAAGCTGCTTGAGATATGTGGTATTGTGAGCCGTGGTAGAGGAGAGCTGATGACCCCAACGATCGTCCTGTCGTTAGCTGGGCACCCAGATGGCTAGATTCACTCAAGAGATCCTTTGATACACGGCTAAACAGTGACAGGCTTACACTGATCGGTCCAACGGCGACAATCGCCAATCCTCAATCATCAACGGCGGTCTCAAACGGCAGTCAATCTCTCGCAGTCATCACTCTCGCAGTCAAGTGGGTTCTGACGGAAACCCTGAAATGAACTCACTGTTAGCTCTTGTTAACTTTATCACTGCCCTATCTAAACCCTGTCTGAGGTCGAATGAGACTTACTTGTTATACTGCAATAGGGCAACACAGGTGACTAGGCCACGTGACTATTTCTGTGACGGACGAGCAGGGACGTCTTGTTGGTCAGAATGCTTTGGCGTGACTGAGAGCTAGCCAGCCTCGTGTCCTCTCAAGGCGTTAGCTTAGGCCCACGTGACATATTTTCCGCCTAACTAATAACTCCTTGGGACACCCGTAACATTATTCAGACTGATAAACGATCTATAATAATTTCAAATTCAATAACAGTCCCTTAACTTCATGAATCGCATCATTATTAATTCGGAAAATTACATTTAATATCACTTAGGCCTAGTTCCACAACCTCTCGATATGTGCAGGGAGTGCTCTCTTCCCTCCCACGACCTTGAAAGCTCAGTATCGCCAATTGCGCAATGTTTGAAATTACTCTGAAATTTCTGAATATTACATATATATATATATATATATATATATATATATATATATATATATATATATATATATATATATATATATATATATATATATATATGCATATATGTATATATATGTACACATATATACAGTATATACATATATATATATATATATATATATATATATATATATATATATATATATATGTGTACATATATATACATATATACATATACATATACATATACATATATATATATATATATATATATATATATATATATATATATATATATATATATATATATACACATATATATATGCTGATAACCACAAGGAAAATGAAAACACAAAGTTCTCAAGCGCTTTCGTGTAATTCACATCTTCAGGGGTGAGTGCAGACTAAGGAGAAATACATAACAAGGCAAATATATGTACAGTAGAGGGAGGTGAGATCAAGTCCACAATAGTCAGGTTATAGAACCGATCCCAAGCCCACCCATGTCCATAAGAATTTCTTAGTATTACCATTTCACGAAAATTTCTCTCAAATTACTTTACAACTAAAAACCTGGAACGTCAATGTGGCATTTAAAAACTCATGCACTGTTAAACAAATGTTAATCAAGAACTCCCCCAACAATAGAGGTGGCTGCATTTATAAGGTTCCTTGCAAGGAATGTAATATGTTTTATTTAGGCCAGACAGGTAAAGATCTTGTAACTAGACTTAAACAACATAAATATAGTGTTAGGACAGGCCAGGAATCCAATGCTCTGTTTGTTCATTTGAGGATAATAAGCATTGCATTGGCTGGGATAATGCCTCCTCAATATTACCATGTAATTCAATTGATAGTAGGAAGATTATAGAATCTAGTCTCATTAAACATAGCGAATCCGTCAACATGAATTTGAGTAATGGTATGTACAAACTGGATAATTTCGTAATTAAGAAGATTTGTAACCAGGTGAGAAGATTGGGTCATCTTACCCTCTGACGTGACTACCGACTGCTACGGTGCTTTTTGAAGATTAGTAGGGTCACTACCTAATAACCTGACTATTGTGGACTTGATCTCACCTCCCTCTACTGTATATATATTTGCCTTGTTATGTATTTCTCCTTAGTCTGTACTCACCCCTGGTTCAGCCACACCTCCACCATCCATCCAACTTAACGGTATTACCCTCTATAATGTTACCCACTTTTAGTATCACCGCTCCCATCTGTCCACCACCGTTGCCATCGATGAAGAGATTCAACATCGAATCACATGTGAATATCAAGCCTTAGGCAGATTCCGTACCCGTGTCTTCAGCTTTAGGGAGCTGAAATTATCTACAAAGTTGCACGAATATCGAGCAGTGTTCCACCTCACCCTGTTATATGGCAGCGAGACATGGGCCACATGCAGGAGACACCTTAAAGCACTTGAAAACTTTCACCAACGTAGTCTACGTTCCATCCTCCGAGTTCGCTGGGAAGACAAGAGAACAAATGTCGTAATTCTCGTTGACACCAACTGTAGGAACATCGAGGCTACCATGAACAATTATATTAGACTGGCTATATTACCTACATGAACGACAGTAGACTGCCAAAGCAGCTACTTTACAGTCACCTAACGAATAGTAAATGTAATGCTGGCAGGCAACTGAAAAGGTAAAAGGATAGTCTTAAGACAAACCTGAAAAAAATGGCAAATCAACCCCCTCATCTACAGTGACGATTAATCCACACCGTAATGCTTGGAGGAGCACCACACGAGAAGGTGTCAATACTTTCAAGTTAGCCCGCCTGCAAACCGAGGCAGACAAGTACCATCGCCGGAAAGGCGCTGCCGCCACCCCTACCGCATTAGATGTAGCACCCTGCCGGTCCCGTATCTGCCTGTCTACTCACCTCAGAGCTCACCGACGAAGGTGACATCCTTAAAAACTCATATAATTTTATCAAAGCTGGATGATCGTCTCATTCGATTCAAGTGACAGCATAGTAGAAATAGTAGTAATAGTAGTGTGTGTGTGTGTGTGCGTGTGTGTGTGTGTGTAAGTTGTGTGTGTGTGTGTGTGTGTTAGTTGTGTGTGTGTGTGTGTGTGTGTGTGTATATTAATTGTATGTGTGCATGTGGTGTAATAGCCAGCCTACTCGCCTCGCAAGCCAGCGGACCCGGGTTCAAATCTTGGACAGGGTGAAACTATGGGCAAGTTTCTTTACGCCATTTGCCTCTGTCTACCCAGCAGTAATTGGGGACCTGGATGTTAATTGATTTGAGGTTCGTATTCCGGGGTAATGGTTAGCCAGTGCACATGGCGTGTTGTCCGGTCTCCTTGGACTATTCCTTGAGACTGGGTCATGCAATCGTTAACTTAGGGTGTAGTTGTTGTGTTGGCGACAGCTTCTACACCTTAAACAAATTCACGTTTTGGTGGTCCTTGGGCCTGCCATCTGCGTTATACGAGGGGCAACCATTATTATTAGTTGTGTAAGCGTACGTTACTAGTGTGTGTATGTGTGTGTTTATTAGTTGTATAAGTGTGTTACTTGCGTGTGTTAGTTATGTATGTGTATGTTCGTTGTGTGGTGGAGGTGATGGTAGTGGTGTAGGACCCTGACACCAACCCCTCACCGTACCCCCCTCAATCGCTCTTTCTCTTTGTTCCCCCAAAACCCCGTCCCCCCTTAACCCCCTACACCTTTACCACCTCCCCTCCCCGCACAATAAAGGGGGCGCCTGTGAAGAGGAAACTCAATAAACTTGTTGTAAGTTAAGAGGAAACTTTGAGGTCATTAACTTTTCATGGCGTAACAAGGAGAGGGGAGGAGGGGGGAAGAGGAGAGGGAAAGAGAATGAGGAGGGGTGGGGCTGTGTCCTGTACGGTGTCTGGCCTTTAATGGGCGGGTGGTGGTGGTGCGGGAGGAGGAGGGAAGAGAGAGGAGAATGGAAGTTGGAGGGAGAGTGACAAGGTAAACGGGAGGAGTAAAGAGTGTCAAAAAGTTAACAGGTGTTTGAGTAATTATCAACAGGTTTGTTCACCAGTTTTACTAGACCGTACATAACTCTCACACACCACTAGTGCTATCACCGCGTCCAGCCAGTAATGATCCTATGTTGCAAATAAAAGGATAATTACAAGTTACTATTAACAAAGGGAAGGTGAAGACAGTACAGTGTTAAGATATGTTACATATACCTAACACGGCACACACACACACACACAACTAGGAACACCATCATGTATCATCAGTAACAACATCATGTATCACCAGTAACACCATCATGTACCACCAGTAACACCATCATGTACCACCAGTAACACTATCATGAACCACCAGTAACACCATCATGTACCACCAGTAACACCACCATGCATCACCAGTAACACCATCATGTATCACAAGGAACACCATCATGTATCACCATGTAATGATTGATTATCAGACCACAGTTTACAGCCCAGAGAATTACAACACACATAACAGGGAGTACCAAGTTGACACACCCTGGGTCAGGACCCAAGGGACCTGACCCTGCCCGCTAAGTACAATACTTGAGTAACCCTACGAGATATAACCGTGTTAAGGAAACCACACCTGGCCAAGACACACCCAGGCGGTAATAATTAGAAAGCACTACTGACCTGCGACATGACCACACCTGGGCAAACAGCTGTCCAGACATGACCCAAGGGAACCAGAATTCTCACTGCCACTCGATCAGCTCAACCCGGCGTCATGACCTTGTTAATTCAAGGACCCGCTAATCAGCCAGCACCCCTGTTGAACTAACAACCTGGTCAAGACACACCCAGTTCAGTAGGAGAGGTCATACTCCGGCTCCAGCAACGACGTCCCCAGTCCCGGTCATCAAAGAAGTCCGTAACTAAAGGCAACGAGGTCTCAGCCGGGTCAATCGACAGAGTGCTGTCAACGCAGCGTGTCAAAGTAAGTGCTGGCTGTGTAGGCGGTAGAATTGCAGTGATCCCGAATCTCCCAACGATCGACTTAGTGAAGTGCCCATTCGACTTGTGAAATTATACGAACATATCATAGTCTATCATACCCTGTGGACGTATCCCCCCCATTAATTCCCCCTATGCAACTAGTAAAATAAAGCTGTACCACACATTTGTGTTTAGGAGAGAGATAGGAAGGAACTGGTTTACAAATAGGTTGGTGGACGAGTGGAACAAGCTTAGCAACTTTTTAGTAAGAGCTGGAACGCTGGAAAGTTTCAAAAGGAGGCTGGATAGTAACTCTCGACAGGAGCTGCCATGCACAGGCCAACCGGCCTATTGCAGAGTCCTTATTTTCTTATGTTCTTATGTTCTTATTTACTACACTTGTACTGAGCCTGTGTTAATACACGTAGTCACCCCCACACCCTCGAGTCACGCTACCTACTTCCCTCACTATTCGACCCTACTACTATAAACTCCTACCTTACCTCTTCATATGAGTTTTGTCTCAACATAACCAGTAAAATCATCATGTACCACCAGTAACACCATCATGTATCACCAGTAACACCATCATGTATCACCAGTAACACCATCATGTATCACCAGTAACACCATCGTGTATCACCAGTAACACCATCATGTGTCACCAGTAACACCATCATGTATCACCAGTAACACCATCATGTATCACCAGTAACACCATCGTGTATCACCAGTAACACCATCATGTATCACCAGTAACACCATCATGTATCACCAGTAACACCATCATGTATCACCAGTAACACCATCGTGTATCACCAGCAACACCATCATGTGTCACCAGTAACACCATCATGTATCACCAGTAACACCATCGTGTATCACCAGTAACACCATCATGTATCACCAGTAACACCATCATGTGTCACCAGTAACACCATCGTGTATCACCAGTAACACCATCATGTATCACCAGTAACACCATCATGTATCACCAGTAATACCATCATGTATCACCAGTAACACCATCATGTATCACCAGTAACACCATCGTGTATCACCAGTAACACCATCATGTATCACCAGTAACACCATCGTGTATCACCAGTAACACCATCATGTGTCACCAGTAACACCATCGTGTATCACCAGTAACACCATCATGTGTCACCAGTAACACCATCATGTACTAAGCACATGAATACTATCGTGTCACTACATTTTTTTTATCAAGAAACATCTGTTAGTGAGGATTGGTTAAGTTCGGTTAGATTTAGTTAGGTTTACTTTGGTTATGTTAGGCTTGGTTGAATTAGGTTAGGTTCGGTTAGGTAAGTTTAGATTAGATTTAGTTAGGTTAGGTTTGGTTAGGTTTAGTTAGGTTTAGTTAGGTTAGGTTTGATTTGATTTGGTTATGTTAGGTTTGACTGAATTAGGTTACGTATGGTTTGTTATGTTTAGATTAAGTTAGGCAATATTAGGTTATGTTTGGATAGATTAGGTTAGGTTTGGTTAGATTCGGTTCAGACAGTTAATCCTTTGGTGAAAAAAGCTGTGGCTAATATTCAGGTAATCACTATAAAGTGTCTTTCTGCCCAAATTCTCCTTTGTTGATGACAAGACGAGGGAAAACTCGTAATTGTACGAAAAACTTTGACTTTTGATTAAATAAACAATTTTATTTTAGAGTTAGTTTAAGCCTCGGGAACTGATGAAACGCATCTCCAATCTGCTGGAACGAGTCTCCAAACTGCTGGAACGAGTCTCCGAGCTGCTGGAACGAGTCTCCTACTTGCTGGAATGCGTCTCGGAATTGCTGGAACTAGTCTCCGAACTGCTGGAACGAGTCTCCGAATTAGTGGAACGAGTCTCCGAATTGCTTGAATGAGTCACCGAAATGCTACAAAAAGAGTCCAAGTGGCTCAAATAGCTCATATGAATTTCTGAACTGCTTATCTACCCGTTCCTGGCGCAATAGTCTTTCAGTCGTGTTTGGCACAGTTTCGACCAGGAGTTTATGAGAACTTTAGTTAAAACACACACTCTCTCTCTCTCTCTCTCTCTCTCTCTCTCTCTCTCTCTCTCTCTCTCTCTTTTAAGTCTATCGGCCCCGAACAGAGGAATGGTTATCGATTGTATTTTTTAGAAGGAAAACAGCAGGAGCTTGACACACAGGGGGGTGGGGGGGGGAAGGGAAGGGTGACTGGAGGGAAAGGGAGAGGGGAAAACATGCAACACTGGTACAAGTGACTTACTAGGTGAGGAACCAGGACTATAAACTATTTAGAGTCGCATGTACGCTCTCACCAAAAAATTATGGAATGCTATAAGTACCATGCAATCTGAAAAATGAACAAAGAATCTGAAATCAATCCGAGATGACAAGCTTCATTCTGCTCATTCTCATATCCATCGTGTCCAGGTGTTCAAGAAGTTTTTGTTGAGAGTGTACGTTCTGCCACCTCCTGTGTGCACCTCTGTTCATGTGTGAACAATGGTGGGTGGGTGAGCGTGCACTATCTTAACTTTGTGTGTACGTCTGCCTATGTGTGCTCAGTGATGGAAGGGTGGGTGTGCACTGTCCCAGTCGTATATGTATAACACGTCTCCGTCTGTGTGTATACAAATGGTTGATTAGTTATACATTTTTCTAGCTCTTATGTGTACTAATCTATCCGTGTGTGCCTGTTGAGGAGTGGATATGCACTATATTGAGCGACTGTGCACTATATCAAGCGGGTGATAACCATCATGAGCGAGTATGCACAGTTGTCAGCGAATTTGAACAGCAATAGACGGATGTTTAACATTGTGAACAAGTGTGCACAGTCGTCGGTTGAACACGAGTGCGCCTTGGTGGACGGGATTTATCAGAAAAACATAAAAGTGTAAAAGTTGGTTAAAAAACTGTGACCCAATAGGATACAATAGTGTATCCAAAGGAAAAAGCAAACGTTACCCACAATAACAATCATCAGTGAGTAGTGTAGTACTAACCCATGTGAACATTGTCAGTGAACCTCAAAGTGCCACCATAAAGTTAATGGTCACCGTGGACAAACACTTCCGTACGTCCACAACAGATGTTCACCAGTGAAGTATTCCAAGCGCACCTTGAACTGTTTAAAGAGAGGGACTACTACTACTTTTCTGTCACTCGTAATCGACTCTGACGATTATCCAGCTACGAAATGATGATATAAGTTATTAAAGATGCTGCACGTGTAGAGGGCTAAATAATAATAATAATAATAATAATAATAATTAACGGTTTATTGAAAGAGCTTGGCAGCCAGAAAGCTGAAAATATACAATTACATATTTGGGGAATGAGTTTCGAATTACAAATAATATACAAGTAACATAAGTGACACAAATAAGACATATAATAACTAGATGGGGAAAAGCTCAAACTACAGTTCATTTCAACATAGTGACAGTGCAAGGAGTAGTGTTTACTGGGAGTGAATACACTGGTTTATTACAAGTTATTGATAATTTTTACAATGGTTGGGACTGGGCTGTTCTTATAGGGATCAGTTCGTGCACGTATGGGCTGGATGCGGTTGTGGTGTCGAACAGCAATTCTCGGACTAGGGATCTCAGGTGGTAGTAGGAGCCGGTGTCGAGGATGGTGTAGAAGCTTCTTACCAAATTTGCAGATGAGGTCGTGGTGATGGTCAGTGAGAGTCGAAAGGGCCAGTGTGTTGAGCGCTTCTTGATATGTGGAGTAGGAAGGGGAGAGAATAATCTTGCATGCCCTGTTTTGCACTTTTTCTAGGTGTTTACGGTGTGTGGCATTTAGGGAGGAAGACCAGGTGGGGGAGGCATAGGTGAGCTTGGGAAGTATGAATGTTGTGTAAACACTGAGGAGCTCGTGTGCAGGAACTCCGAGGGACTTGAGTCGGCGGAGGAGGTGGAGACGGAAACTGGAGGATTTGACAACTTCACTGACGTGTGGTTTCCAATTTAGTTTGTTGTCTATGGTGACGCCAAGGAGCTTCGTGGAATCTATAACCTGGAGTGTGTTTGGACCTAGAGTAATGGAAGGAGGTGGGACAATGTCGGAGGAGAGGTTGATGTGCATAACCATGGTCTTGGTATGGTTGATGGTGACATGGTTGTTGGTGGCCCAGTTTTGGAGACTGTTCAATAAATACTGAAGGGCGGTATAGTTAGGAGCAGAATTGTTGACGCTGATCCCAATGGTGGAGTCGTCGGGGAGGTGTGGAAACAGCATCTTTTCGGTGCTGGTGCTTGTCTGCCTTGGTATGCAGTCCGGCTAACTCGAAAGTATTGACACCATCTCATATGGTGCTCCTCCAAGCATTACGGTGTGAAGTGATTGTCTCCTAAGTGAGTGGGTGGATTTGGCACTTCTTCAGGTTTCTCTTGAGACTACCCTTATACCTTTTCCGTTGCCCACCAACGTTACGTTTACCATTCTTTAAGTGACTGTAAAGTAGCTGCTGGTGTAAGAGAGAATACTGGCAGGACACTACCGTCCATGCCATCGTGGAGCTGCCTCACAATGGCGATGAATTTTGGTGGGCAACCAAATCGATTGAGGGTCCGTCCTAGGGCTTCTCTGTTAACCGAGTCGAAGGCCTTAGTAAAGTCGATGAAGTTCATGCACAATTCTGCACTTTTCCTCTATCTGACGGGCAGCAAAGGTCAAGTTAGTGGTGCCACATGATGGTCAAAAGCCACAATGAGATTCTGGGAGGAAGTTTTCCTCCCCAGGAAGAATTCTGTTCAGGGACTCGGGCGAAAATCCTGCCAGTTATGGACAGCAGCGAGAACACGGGGTAGTTGCCATAGTCTGACTGATCTCCCTTATTCTTATAAATGTTGACGATGGAGGCCTTTAAGATCTTGGGAGATTTCCTCCTTCTCCCATATATTCTCCAGAAGAGATTGGAGACAGCTGGTAAGCAGAGGTCCTCCTGCTTTATACACCTCACCTGGGATTCCATCAGGCGCTATTGCTTTGTTATTTTTCATCTGCTAGATGGCATCAAAGGATGGATGATAGCTGAGGTGGGTCAGCCTTGGGTGCTGAGGGACCTGCTGGGAAGTCAGGACATCCACATCGGTGTTTTGGTTGAGCAGGGAATGTTAAAGCTCTTTCCAGCACTGACGGATGCCTTTTTCGTCTGTAATTAGGAAGTGACCGTAGGATGAGCGCGGGGGGGGGGGGGGGGGGGGGCTGTACCATGAGTGATTGGGCCATGCATTATTTTAGAGGAGTTGAACAATTCAGGCATCTTGTGTTTATCCGCATTTTTTTTAATTTTACACATCTTACTTTTTCATCATTTGTCCTTAAGATGGTGAAGTTGGGCTGGCCCATCGCTTTCTTCTGGCAGAAGGTGTCAGGTTTGCTCCGAGACTGAGGGTTGTTCTACCAGTCAGTTAAAGCAGCACCTTTACCATTAAGTGAGGGATGGATATGCTGATGGCTGAATTATTGCACAACTAAAATCACTGAACATACAGTATTTCATGTTCGTAGTCATAGACAAGAATTTCAAATAAAGAAGCCCATCAGGATCATCACCTCCAGTTGAAAATCCCCAAAAAACACTCCTGATAGACTGTACCAATACACTGAAGTTTCCCGAATATAGTATGGTCTCCTTCCTTACTACTCTCCAACGTCACCTTCCTCGCCAACAAATTTGACGAGCTCACCACCACAATCAGGTCAGTCACTGCCAACGTCGTTGCCATCTGTGAGGCACAGCAAATTGTTCCTGAAACTTGCCACATTGAAGGATATCAACTCTTTCACCACCTTCGTACGAATGGACGTAGAATCATTATGGGTTCGTGTTGTGCCACGTGCTCACCATCGCCACACTGTCTCTAGCATAAACTGTTTGGTATACCACCCGTCTCGCCCACCCACCATAGACACTCTCATAATCATCTCATCATCACCTCAGATCACCTCAGAGTTAAGTATCCATGTGCCAAGCTAGTACTAGTACAGCGAAAATGATACCACTGATGTCGAGGAGCAGCTGCTACTATCAAAGGCTGTGAACTTCCCTACACACGGCCAAAACACCTTTGACCTTATCTTAACTCACTTAGTACACCAGTGCCAACCACCACAACCATTGCCTCCTATTAAGTTTAGTACACACCTACTGACTCTGCAATGCGTCTCTTTTTGGCAGTGGATAGTTTATCATCCCTGGACTAAGTACTAAGTGTGGATGACGTAGTCACCAACTGGACAAATTACATTAATACCACAACGGAAGCACACCACCACTTATTCCCTGAGAAATCCGCCAGTTTACATCCAGCTGACTTGCCCTGGATCACACCTCGGATCAAAAGACTTATGCACCAGAGAAAAAGAGCCTTTTATCATACGGACAACAACCGCTACAGGACCTTCGTAACCAAATCATCTGTGAAATACGCTCTGCAAATTTTTTGCTACCCAACCAAGCTGAGACACCTAAAGCAGATGAGCATCAAACACATCCCCTTAGTCAAACTAAAGTTAACGCCCTCCACCAACCCCATTGACTTAACAATGAAACTCTACAAGGAGTTCTACCCGGAACTAGCTAAACCCCTCTGCTCCACCATCAATGCTTCCCTCGGATAAGCAAGATGCATGTTCAAATGCTACTCAGTGCTGATGGTTAAAAAAAACCCACAGGCTTCACAGATACAATTTACTGGGGGAGGTCCGTACAGTGGTGCAGCAGTATACAATCTCGTTTACAGGGTGACATGCAAGACTCACGAAACCTCGTGCCACATCATTTAACTAATCAGACATTTAACCCACAACCATCTTTCATTCACACCACTAGGTGAAGCACTCGTGCACACGTTAATCACGCCACTAGAGGACAGCACTCATGCACACCCTCATTCATGCCACACAGTGGTTCACTCATAAACGCTCGTTCACATTACATAAACACCATACAATGCCCAGATGAATGGAAGACATCATCAGTGTTACCAGTGCCCAACTCAAAGAGTCCACAATCCTTAAATGAGCTACTACCCATTGCCATCACCCTCAATACCCAGCTTAATCAGCGTATTTTTCGTTTTTTACTGGGCTTATGCTAATATTTCAGGCTCCATAGATCCTCAGCAATTTGGCAATATAAAAACTTCCTCCACCAGCTTTCTCGACTACATATACCGAGATCTGGAAAAACGAAAGACTTCTGTGGCTTGCTGTTCGACACTACGACCGCATCCAGCCCATACGAGCACGTACTGATCACTATACGAACAGCCATTGTAAAAATTATCAGCAACTCGTGGTCAACCAGTAAGTTCACTCCCTCTCAATCTTGCTTTAGCACTGTTACTGTGAGGAAATTTCCTGCTCTATGACCTCGCTCCCCTTGTGATTATATATCATATTTGAATCACTTATGCTACATGTATATTATTTGTCAATTAAGTGATCCATTCCCCAAATATGTAGCTGTATTTTTCAGCTTTTTGGCTGCCATGTTCTTTCAATAAACGGTTCAATATTATTATTATTATTATTATTATTATTAGTATTATTATTATTATTAATTTATGTACACGATGATGTAAGGGTGTGGACTATGGTGAACGGATATGCCCTATGGTCTGAGGGAATGCAATGAGGAGACGGAGCCACAACTCACCCGTAGAGGGAAGGAGGGAGGCACGAGACCACAGTACAGACGTGGAAGGTTGAGAGGGAGGGAGGGAGGCATGAAACCATAACACAGCCGGGATGGGGAGGTACAGTAGGTAGGTTGGCGTGGAGCCACAACACAGCCGTGGAGTAGAGGGAGGGAGGCGTGGAGCCACAACACAGCCTTGAAGGGAAGGGGGGGGGAGCGTGGAGCCATAATACAGCCGTGGAGTAGAGGGAGGGAGGCGTGGAGCCACAACACAGCCGTGAAGGGAAGGGGGGGGGGGGAGCGTGGAGCCATAATACAGCCGTGGAGGCGGTAAACGGCAACTCATGTCTGACATCGATCGCAGCGCCACCATCACCTCCATCAACAACAAAATCACCAACACAACCACCTCCACCGTCTCCAGAAGCACCGCCTTCACCACCACCAACAACACCTCCACCAATGCCACCTTCATCACCATCACTTCCACCACTTTGTCCACCACCCCCATAACTACCACCTTCAAAACAACCACACTCACCACCACTAATAGCACCTGCACCACTTCCATCACCACCACCAACACCACCTTCACCGCCTTCACTGCCACTATCACCACCGTGCGTCACCACCACTACACCACCATCACCACCATGCTTCACCACCACTACACCACCATCACCACCATGCGTCACCACTACACCACCATCACCACCATGCGTCACCACCACCACAACCACAGTATCTCCTCATAGAATTAAAAAACTTCACTTTTCAGGCAGGGAAGACTTAGGAGCGGCAGTAAGAGGTAAGTGAGGCGGCACCCCAGTCTAGTGTGTGGCATGGCCAGACAATCTCCATTACTGTTAAATCGAGTCATACTTCAAACTTTGTACGTGTTAGTACATTCAACAGCCTTATTTGTTTGCCGTGATACTCGCCTCTACGACACTGTGGGAGAAGTTTGGGGGGAAGGGGCGGGGAGATTTCATTATAATATGGCAGCCATTTATGCATTTAATTATGGTGGTATTTTGTGAGCACAGTTTTTACAGTCAGATGTTGTGTATACCCCAACACAGTAGGACCAGGTGTTGTGTTGTGTGTACCCCAACACATTTAGTACGAGGGCCAGGTATGGTGTTGTATGTACCCCAACACTGTTAGTACGAGAGCCAGGTGTTCTGTTGTATGTACCCCAACACTGTTAGTACGAGAGCCAGGTGTTCTGTTGTATGTACCCCAACACTGTTAGTAGGAGAGCCAGGTGTTGTGTGTACTCCAACACTGTTAGTACGAGGGCCAGGTGTTCTGTTGTGTGTACCCCAACACTGTTAGTACGAGGGCCAGGTGTTCTGTTGTGTATACCGCAACACTGTTAGTACGAGGGCCAGGTGTTGTGTTGTGTGTACCCCAACACTGTTAGTACGAGGGCCAGGTGTTCTGTTGTGTGTACCGCAACACTGTTAGTACGAGGGCCAGGTGTAGTGTTGTGTGTACTCCAACACTGTTAGTACGAGGGCCAGGTGTTGTGTTGTGTGTACCCCAACACTGTTAGTACGAGGGCCAGGTGTTCTGTTGTGTGTACCGCAACACTGTTAGTACGAGGGCCAGGTGTAGTGTTGTGTGTACCCCAACACTGTTAGTACGAGGGCCAGGTGTTCTGTGTACTCCAACACTGTTAGTACGAGGGCCAGGTGTAGTGTTGTGTGTACCCCAACACTGTTAGTACGAGGGCCAGGTGTTCTGTTGTGTGTACCCCAACACTGTTAGTACGAGGGCCAGGTGTTGTGTGTACCCCAACACTGTTAGTACGAGGGCCAGGTGTTCTGTTGTGTGTACCGCAACACTGTTAGTACGAGGGCCAGGTGTAGTGTTGTGTGTACCCCAACACTGTTAGTACGAGGGCCAGGTGTTCTGTGTACTCCAACACTGTTAGTACGAGGGCCAGGTGTAGTGTTGTGTGTACCCCAACACTGTTAGTACGAGGGCCAGGTGTTCTGTTGTGTGTACCCCAACACTGTTAGTACGAGGGCCAGGTGTTGTGTGTACCCCAACACTGTTAGTACGAGGGCCAGGTGTTCTGTTGTGTGTACCCCAACACTGTTAGTACGAGGGCCAGGTGTTCTGTTGTGTACCGCAACACTGTTAGTACGAGGGCCAGGTGTAGTGTTGTGTGTACCCCAACACTGTTAGTACGAGGGCCAGGTGTTCTGTGTACTCCAACACTGTTAGTACGAGGGCCAGGTGTAGTGTTGTGTGTACCCCAACACTGTTAGTACGAGGGCCAGGTGTTCTGTTGTGTGTACCCCAACACTGTTAGTACAAGGGCCAGGTGTTGTGTGTACCCCAACACTGTTAGTACGAGGGCCAGGTGTTATGTGTACCCCAACACTGTTAGTACGAGGGCCATGTGTTGTGTTGTGTGTACCCCAACACTGTTAGTACGAGGGCCAGGTGTTCTGTTGTGTGTACCCCAACACTGTTAGTACGAAGGCCAGGTGTTGTGTTGCATATACCCCAACACTGTTAGTACGAGGACCAGGTGTTGTGTTGCATATACCCCAACACTGTTAGTACGAGGGCCAGGTGTTCTGTTGTGTGTACCCCAACACTGTTAGTACGAGGATCAGGTCTAGTGTTGTGTGTACCCCAACACTGTTAGTACGAGGGCCAGGTGTAGTGTTGTGTGTACCCCAACACTGTTAGTACGAGGGCCAGGTGTTGTGTGTACTCCAACACTGTTCGTACGATGTCCAGGTGTTCTGTTGTGTGTACCCCAACACTGTTAGTACGAGGATCAGGTGTAGTGTTGTGAGTACCCCAACACTGTTAGTAGGGCCATGTGTTGTGTGTTGTGTACCCTAACACAGACAAAGCTCTTTTGTACCTTTACTCACAATAATTCCATCTCTTGGAACACAGACTATATCTAGCCGGCGTAAATTGTACCACATAAATTCCTATTACCCATAATCCACCATCTGAATAATATAACAGACACAATCCAGCTAGATTATTTTTTTCAGGCTTAATACATTGTTGGTTTACTGGTGGCGTATTTTACATGGTTTTGTCTTTAAATACGATGTCTATTACAAGGTTATGTTCTGGTGGAACTCCAGAATACTTTATATGATTTTATGTTTTAGATATAAAAGTACAGTTACAAATGTAGGTACAGCAACAGTGGTGCTCACGTACTGTATACGGTGTATGTATGATAGAATCGAGTCAAGTAAAATGAACGAGAACTGTATAGAGGTGCGAGAGAGGAAGCCTGTACTGTAGTGATAAACAGCATTAGATCCCCCAAACCGTGCTTTTAGGCGAAATATATTGTATAAATATTTGGGTGTTGATGATTAAATTCTCCTGCAAGTGATCTGTGGTATGTGACATCTGGCTCAGTACGTGATATTAAAGTAAATTTTTCCTTTTGTGTTAAATTTTATGTTATTTTCGAACATTTCTTATGATTTCCTCACCTGAAAAAAAGAACATTTATTATCCCACGAGACACTTTATAGAAACCGTGAACTTAATATCCTGGACCAGTAGACCAAGTTTCACGGAGATGTTCCTAACTGTTCGTCAGAAATCTAGAGTTGTGGACAAATTTCCCTCGTTATTTCAGTGCCATGTAGGCAAGAGGGCCATGTGGGGTTTTAACATCTATTTACTCTAATTTAACCATGTTGCTACCCTGACATAATTCCTAATGACAGCAGTGTTCATCAGCTATTAACCAGACACATATACTATATCACCTCCAACTTCTACAAGTAGTTGCCAGATATTACAAAGTGTCGCGGGAATTTTAAGTTTAACACACACACACACACACACACACACACACGAGCCTGACACTATAACACAGTCAGGGACGTGGAACAGATGCCATCTTAATGAAATAACAACATCCCCCATTGAGTTTCTCCCCAGGACATTATCCTTGACCTTGACCTTGGACCAAGGCTTAGGCTACTTGTACTGGCTGTCATCTGTTCATTTTGGTTGACGCTACAATGCTGACATACAAACAGATGGGACTGAACACCAGAACTGGCCAGATCTAACAGCAAAATGGTACATCTCTCCAAGTAACATCTAAGTGTGGGATAAGTAGGAGCGGCGGGGGCGAGGCGGGTTGAGCCTCTCCCAGCTGATGTTATGTTGACAGTGGCCGGGGGATGTCAACAAACCACCCGTGTTTCTGTCAATACACACTCCACAGGTTTTAAAACCTTTTGAAATCCTCTTTAACGCTAAGGACAATATCCAGAGCTGACGCCAAGTGTTGCCTTACAAACAAAAAAGGGTTTTCTGGCATTTTTACCAAGAACTTTCTCATTGAAGAATTTAGGCAGCGAACGAGAGTCACTGATGGATTTCCGATTTTTATACCGAAGAAAAATCCACAACTTTGTTTAGAGTTTTATGCCTTTCATGCATTAGGATGGAAGCAATTTTATCTGTATCGGATCAAAATCGTTGGTGTAAGTTTATTAAGGCGGATGCTAGAGAGGTGGTGTGTGTGTGTGTGTGTGTGTTATGATGGTTATTATATGTTACACTTCTCGTTGCTGGTCATATGGTCATCACCATTGTCACCATCACTGTTATAGACATCATCGCCATTATCACCACCATTTCTCACAATCACCACCATATTCATCATCACTGTTAAAAGCATTACCATCATTGTCACCATCACTGTTTCAATCGTCACCACCATTGTCTCTATTGTCACCAACAGTATTACGATAATCATCACTAATGTCATTATCAGTGTCACCGTCACCACCATCACCACCACCATCACCACCACCATCACTGTCACCATCACCACCTTATCGCCACCATCACCATGATTAGCGACCTAATGACACCAGCCGTCCCTCAGGTAGAAAACACAGTGGGAAAAATGACCAGTGATTGATTGCCTTATGTGTTACTTTTTTATACTGAAGATCTGGCCGTTCTGGTGATGGCTCCCCGGCGACTCTCATCACCAGTACCTTGATAATACTCCTCTATACTGCTCATAATACTTCATAATATTCCTCCATACTGGTCATAATACTTCATAATACCCTTCTAAACTGGTCATAAACCTTCATAATACTCCTCTATACTGATCATAATACTTCATAATACTCCTCTATACTGTTCATAATACTTCATAATACTCCTCTATACTGTTCATAATACTTCAAAATACTCTGTTCTACCCAACGCAGCTCATCATATGATCTGATCTACCTAACATAACCCTGCATGTGATCTCTCTCTACTACTGATTGTGTCCTAGTCTCAGCCACGGTCCTCGGGTTTACAAGACGAAAAAACAACCCTAAATGACTCCTTTTTCGTATAAATATATTTCAAATAAGAATTTCTTAAAATGTTGTTGGTACGAGATTGGTTTACTTCTGGTATTTTTATATCGTGTGGCATTGGAGGAATCAAAGATGAAATATGTCCAGGAGACAAAAAAGTCGATGATGAATTCCCAGTGTGACCGTCAGCGGAGTCTCGGGGAATTTGACCACTTGAAGGCTGACCTGGGGGGTGAAGAGGAGGAGGAGGAGAGGGACGAAAAGTGACTTGAAGAGGAAAAAAGAAGTAATAGGATGAAGACAAGAATCGGTAATTTGTATTCCATTTATTTATTTATTTATTTATTTATTTATTTTATTTCATTTTTTGACGGGAAGACATGGATGAAAGTTTGTCTTGTTGTGGAGGTGATGTGTGAATGGCCAAGACACAGTGGACAGCTGTAGTACCTATACACTGACGTTGTTGCTGTTCTTGTTCCAGAGGTGGGTGGGTGGGTGTCGTCAGCAGCATCAGCAATAATATGTTGACAATCTCTGAAGGTATAAACTGTTCTTAATGGATGAGGTATTGTATAGATTAACTTGGAGCACTGTGTAGATTTAACACAGGATTTATTATTAAATGTTCTCTATGGGGATCAGTTGGGTTAAGGGACTTCGTGTGGCCCGTACAGTAATATGACCCCCCCTACTCACTTCCACCACCTGATGTTATATAAGGTCACCCTTTGTATATAAGCCTCTCTCAGTCCCTTTAAATTCAGTTGCCTCAGAAGAAACGTGGGCAAGATGAACCACGCCATCTATTGTCTTGATCTACCTACCCAGCACCACGAGCAACGCCATCTAGGGACGAAACACGAGTATGACTCGTCTTAGTTATCACTCTCGGGTTTCCCTTCTCCATATCCTGGTTGTTGCGTCACCTCCTCAAAGTCTTCTTTGTCAGCTCCAGTTCGAGGAGAGAGCAGTTCACTCTGGGAAGTGACCACAGGATCACCTATCCTGGAAACCTACGGCACAGTGACTACCTACCGTCTTCTACAATACTCAGCCTTGCTCGTCAGCCATCTCAACTCCGCACTTAAGTATTTGTAATCTTATATTGCCTCCCCACGTCCACCGTGCTTCAAATTATTTTATGTTGTATAAATATGTATATACTGTTAATGTTTAGGTTAAGTATGGTTAAGGGTAAATTATAGAAAGCTGAATATTTTGTTAAGGAATTTATGGTACTTTATTATACACAACAAAAACTCTCATCCTTTGTCTACCCTTTTATAGTCCGATTGTCTTTGTTTTTTGTTGTTGTTGCCTGTTGGGATCTGGGTAGACTTTTAACTATATTCTAAATCCCCCACTCGTAACAAATGGCGATCGTGGCAGGACCCGACCTTAAGTACCATATTCCTTCCTCCCTTGTTACTCCTTGTTTATTATTCCTCCCAGTCACTTCTGTTCACTATTGCTTTACTGGGGTTTAAAGTTTCCTTCATATGTGTGTGTGCATATATTGGTATTACCGTACAGTAAGAGTGACAGACGTAAGATATTAGGTTCCAAGTGTCATAAGGCTTACCTGTTATTACACGTGGCAGTCGTGCAGTAAGTCTTATCCAGTGTAGGGAAGAATCCGGATCTGTTTAATGCCGTACCCTCACTCCAGAGTAGGCTGTTCCATAGTCACTAGTTTAGGGTGAAGTGATATCTTGGGGCCCCGCTCTACCAGGACCCCATAATTATAAAGCCTCAATTATTGTTCTTCTCATTATCTCATTCGGGGTCAATAATCAAGTAACTCAAGGGTTGTTAATCCCGATCTTTATATTAATGCCGTAATACGCCCTTCCTCTTTCAAGTATCTCAGGGTTGTTAATCCTGATCTTTATATAAATGCCGTAATACACCCTTCCTCTCAAGTATCTCAGGGTTGTTAATCCGGATCTTTATATTAATGCCGTAATACGCCCTTCCTGTTTACTCAGGGTTGTTAATCCGGATCTTTATATAAAATGCCGTAATACGCCCTTCCTGTTTCAAGTATCTAAGGCAGTGGTTCCCAACCATTTTAGTACCATGCCCCACTTTTTTATCACAAATTTCTTCATGTCCCCCACCCGTTAATTGTTTAGTATGATATAACAGTATCAGTTTTGAAGAAGTATAACATAAAAAATTGTATCTTTCAAATAAAACTAAAGGGTTTAACTTCAAATTTAATCAAATAAAATCCATTTTATAATGTGTATAAAATATCTACCATCAGATTAAATAAATTCAATTACAATCAATTAATGAGACCCTTGAGCCTGATGTCTACTGCAAAGAGATTTTATCCGAGGCAGAAATTTTGTTAATTTCAATCTCAAGTCGCCTCGTTTAGTGATATCCAGTCGGTTTCTTTTCTTCAGTAATAAGTCATTCACAGCATTAAATCCACATTCCACTAAGTATGACGATGGGAATGGTAACAGTAGTTTTCTTGCCAAACTACTTGTATTTGGATATTTAGCTTGTGTTTCTTCACAGAGCCACATCATTGTTCCTTTTATTTTGAACAGGGCTTTAATCGAGTCATCATTTTGTAATTCTGAAAGTTCTCCTTGATACTCCATGGTTACATCTGACAGATCCACTAGCAATGGCTGAGTCATCCAAGATGGATAATTAATTTCTTTCAAATCAGAAAATCTGAAGTTGAAATCGCTTACCATTATTTTTAAGTGCTCCACAATAACAAGACAAGTAGCATCTGTTACTTCACATTTATTCAGCCAATAAAATTGTTCAAATTTTTTGACAGAAATATTTTCTTGGGATAATTCCAGAAATGACATAAAGCCAAATATCTTGGCCTTTGAATTAACAAGAGTCATATTTGTTCCTTGAGCTCCGTATTTAAGACATTGAGTTTTTCAAATATATCTGCTAAATAACTGACAAGTGCTTTACCATCAACAGTCAGTAACAGAGTCATATAAGGTTTGTCATCCAAGAACTCACTAAGAATATCAAATAATTCCATGAATCTTTTCAGGCAATTCCCATTTGATAACCACCTTACATCAGTATGTAGTAATAATCTTACATAGTCTGCATTTTGATCCTTGCAAAATTGTTTGAAAAGACGCTCACATTTGGCAGTAGCTTTTATAGTGTTGATGCATTTTATAACTGCATTCAATGTCTCGTTTAGAACAGGGGAAACTTTTTTGGAAACTAAATTCTGTCTATGAATAACACAATGCACTAACAACATTTGGGGATTGTCGTCTTTCAATAATTTTAAAGCTCCATTTTTCTTGCTCATCACTGGAGCACCGTCTGCAGTATAAGATATAATGTTCTCCATTGGTATCTGCTTATCATCTAAATATGTTTTTAATTTCTTATATATATCAATTGCAATAGTGGTGGTTTCTAATGCTTCGCAAAATAGCATATCCTCAATAAATTCTCCATTATCAACATATCTTACATAGGCCATTAACAGAGCTTCACTATCTCTTACAGTTGATTCGTCCAACTGTATTGAAAAATTTGTATATTTTAATTTTTCAACAAGTTGTACTTCTACATCACAACTCATTTCATCAATCCTGCTACTAACAGTATTATTACTGAGCGGCATGCTTTTGAGATCTTGGTCATCTTTTTCAAGAACTACTTTCAGAAAAGTTGATATTGCGGGCTTAATTAAATTCTCCCCTATTGTATGATTTTTGCCACATTTTGCTATGAGAAGAGAAATTTCATAACTAGCCTCAAGACCACGATCCTTGCTTGCACTTCTTGCAGAGAACAATGAATTTATTGTTGATCTTTTTTCAAACTTCTCCTTTAGGGATTTAAAATACTCCAGTTTTGAATTAACATGAATACTGTGTTTTGCCTTCAAATGATTTTCGAGACGACCTCTCTTCAGGGATTCATTAGTCAAACATTGGTGGCACAACAGACAAAAAGGCAACCTTTCATCATGAGTCGCTGGTATGAACCCAAACAGCAAGTACTCATCTGAATACTGGCGAACTTTTTTTTTGGCGTGCACACTGTTCATTTTATGCATCATGGGGGTAACTGAAAAGTGAAAATAAAATATTTATATACTTAGGAAAATAAATTTAATATCTAACTTCTGTAACATACAAGGCACAATGTCAATATGCAGTTGCCATTTCAAGTAAATATTGAGCTTTATATTCACAGTTTTAAATTAATGTTACTGTGACAAGATCAATGAATGATTATTTTTATACATTATTTTCAGAGAATAACAAGATCAATAATCATAATGAAAAGCACTTTAACCAGCCCTCTCAGTGAAGCTACAAAACAGAGACAGATAACTATATGAACATGAAACTTGCATTTGTGTTTAATTCAATACTGCTTCCATGCTTTATTGTGCACAATTAATTTGGTTGTAGTTAGTTTCCTCTGTTTTTTTAGCTTCAGTGGGAGCGTTGAGCAGCTGACTAAAACTCACCTTCTTCCTTGACAGCAGATGAAGAGCTGCAAAGTTAAGCAAGTCAGAAGGCACGCATATAGCTGGTGCCAGATGCACAATAACATTAGTGGGTGAACACTTGACTAGATTGCACAAGCTGTTGTGCTCAGCTAGGTTGTAATTACAATTTTACCCTATAAATTTATAATTTTTACCCATATATGGTAAAATAAAAAAAAAATGTTGATATTACTATATTTTTCATATTGCCCCCCTATTATTATTGAATTGCCCCCCAGTGGGGCGTAGGCCCCACGTTGGGAATCACTGATCTAAGGGTTGTTAATCCGGATCTTTATATTAATGCCGTAATACGCCCTTCCTCTTTCAAGTCTCTTATCCTTATCTAAGGATCTTATCAGAAGAACAATATTCATAAGTGTAATTTCCCAAGGTATAACTTGGTTAGTTTCCGGGACTATCTGGTTATCCACTGCCGTGATATTTTCTAGGGTAATCCACTTATCTTATCTTTTGACCATTAGTTAATTTATCCTAGTTTTCTTAACAATGGCCACCTCAGGTTTTGATCTCCAGGATTTATTGAAAATCCTTCCGTAGCTAAATTACGTGTTAATATCCTGAAGAAAGAATGGAAAGAAATAGCCAACTATTACAGTATCCCATTTTCACAGCAACTAACTAAGGAAATGTTAAAAAATCATGTAATTGAAATGTTGGTTCAACAAGAAGTTTTAAAAGAATCAGCTGTTGACCGATTAACGCCCATGTCCAAGAAACTTCAACCACTATCCACCACCCCTCCTCACTCAGAAGTTGCCTCAGGTCTGGCTAGCCTTCAAGAAAAAGCACAAAGAGTAGACGCCTTAGAACTAGAACGGGCTAGGTTCGAGTTCCAAATCAAAATGAAAGAACTCGAGTTGGAACAGGCCAAGTTGGAGCAGGAGGAAAAGTTGGAACAGGCCAAGTTGGAACAGGACAAGTTGGAGTACAAGTTGGAGCATGAGGAAAAGTTGGAACAGGCCAAGTTGGAGCATGAGGGAAGGTTGGAACAGGCCAAGTTGGAACATGAGGAAAGGTTGGAACAGGCCAAGTTGGAGCAGGAGGTTAGACTGAAAGAACTACAGGTGAGAGAGATAGAAGTCACCTTAACATCGGAGTTTAAATCAAAAGAAGTGGCATTAAGAGAGAAACTACCTGCTTTTAACCCTGCTAATGCTTCTTCCCTTGTTCCCGGGTTTGATGAATCCGATATGGACGGGTCATTTAGGACTTTTGAGAAAATAGCCGGGAAGAATGAGTGGCCCAAGGACCAGTGGGTGTCAGTGTTAGTTCCTAAATTATGTGGTAAGGCTCGTAGAGTTTATAACTGTTTAGACCAGACTGATGACTATGATAACGTAAAAAAGAATATCCTCACCTCTTATGCTATCACGCCAGATGGATACCGGCAGAAGTTTCGTAAACTAACCAAACCATTTTCACACACCTTTGTTGAGTTTGCTCAAGAAAAGCTTAGGTTTTTTAAGTGGTTAGAGGCTACAGAGGCCTCCACATTTCAGGATTTGTTAAATTTGGTAGTCCTGGAGGAGTGGAAGAGCAAGATACCATTTCACATCTTGAAGCATGTGGAGGAGCGTGGAGAGGTTAATTTAGGGCGTGCGGCTGAGCTGGCTGATGCGTACGCCTTGCTGGTGGAGTCACTGGGCAGTAGAGAACGTGGTACTTCCCGACATGTTAGGTCCTGCTTTGATGATAACCTTGGGGGCGTGAGTGGTAGGTCGAAAGGTCCCACACCTACCCCCCCCTGATGCAACCAAGTTTACTTGTTCTTACTGCAAAAACCCAGGCCATACGATCCAGACTTGTAATCACCCAAAGTGTCGAATTGCTAAAAGTAGTTCCCTGGATCCCAAATCCAAACCAATAGCAACCACCAATGTGGAAAGGCCCCATCAGGATCTCTTCTCTTCATTCACCTATGAGGGAAAAATTTCAGTCATAGAGGGGTCTCGTTCTTTCACTATTCGTATACTACGTGATACGGGCGCAGCACAATCTATCCTCCTGTTTAACGTCATTCCTGATATATCTACCGCATTTACTAATGAGTGTATTCTAATTTCAGATCTCTCATCCCATTCTTCCTATCCTTTAGCTAAAGTGCACCTCCAATGTCCCTTGATTACTGGGGAAGTGCAAATAGCCATTAGGAAAGATCCAATGCCTGTGAGCGGCATTCATTTATTATTGGGTAATGACTTGGTAGGAGATCTAGTGGTTCCCAACATAAAGACAGTCGACTCCCTCTAACCTGTCAACTCCACCACTGACCTTGAAGAAACTATTCCTCACCTTTTCCCATCTTGTGCTGTCACCCGGTCACAGAGTGTGCGAAATGGGCCCTCTTCATCTAAAACCACCTCCAATAACTTCCTACCCACAGAAGATCTGTACAATAAGACCATTAGTAAGGATGAGCTCATTAAAGCCCAACAATCTGATCCATCTTTTTTCAAACAGGTGATGAAAGACCTCAGTGTGGACCATTGTACATCTTCGGCTTACCACCCACCGTCCCAAGGTTGCTTGGAACGGTTCCATCAAAACTTCCAAATCAATGCTAATAAACTATCTCCCCTCAACTATATAGTCCATACTCCTGGTCGCCGAGAAGATTCACAACTTGTTCACATTAATCTCATGAAACTTTACCATTCCAGGCAGTCAGAGGAAGACATCCCAGAGGCTATAAGCCTACCTGTATTGCATACGGTTTTGTCAGGGCCGGAGCCGGAGACAGATGACATGGATCTATTGGAGAATTTAGACTTCCCTCTACCTAAAGAAAACCCTGCTAACAGTCACATACTCAACAACTTGGATGAGTATTTTTATGTTCTGAATCCATCTCAAGCAAAAGATCTCACTAAGTTATTATCAACATTTCCTAAAGTCACGTCAGACCTCCCAGGGTTTTGCAATATACTTAAACATGATATTAAGCTAATCTCAGATAATGTACAACCCATTAGGCAATCAGCCTATCGACTAAATCCACAAAAAAGAGAGATTATGAAAAAGGAGGTAGACATTTTGTTAAAACATAACTTAGCTGAGCCTAGTACCTCCCCCAGGGCTTCACCTTGCCTTCTCATTCCAAAACCCGATGGCACTTTTCGTTTCTGTACCGATTATCGTAAAGTGAACCAGGTCACTGTCTCAGACTCCTACCCTTTACCTTTGATTGAAGATATAATAGACAGCATAGGCTGTGCAAAATTTATCAGTACCGTGGACCTGTTGAAAGGATATTATCAAGTGGGACTCACGGATAGGGCAAAAATAATCTCGGCATTTATAACTCCATTTGGTCTTTTTCAATATTTGGTTATGGCGTTTGGCTTTTCTAATGCTCCGGCCACATTCCAGAGGGCCATCAACTACCTAATTCAGGACCTAGGTGGGACATTCGCCTACCTGGATGACCTGGTGGTGGTGTCGGACGGCTGGGACGAACATCTGGTGCGTTTGGAGATACTGTTCGCAAGACTGCAAGAGACTGGATTCACCATAAACCTGGCTAAATCTGCTTTTGGCCGGGCCTCAGTGACTTACCTGGGACATATCGTTGGGCATGGTATGGTGAGACCCAAGGACGCAAACGTTAAAGCCATCTTGTCCTTCCCCACTCCAAGGACGAGGAAGGAACTCATGCGCTTCCTGGGGATGTGCGGCTACTACCGTCGGTTCTGCAGTAACTTCTCCAGCGTGGCCGGACCCCTCACAGACCTTACCAGTTCTGTGGTCCCTTACATCTGGAACCAGAGGTGCGACCAGTCTTTCCACCGCCTCAAAGCCTTCCTTGCCTCCAAGCCTGTAGTCCACCCCCCTGACTACACCTTGCCCTTCCATCTGCAAATAGACGCTATCGGTGTCGGAGTGGGGGCTGTGCTCCTACAACCCGACCCAACCACTGATGTCCTTCACCCTGTGGCATACTACTCCGCCAAGTTGAAAAAACATCAGACCAACTACTCGACCATAGAGAAGGAGGCTCTGGTTCTGGTGTTGGCAATAAAGAAGTTTGAATGTTACCTCCAGTCTTGCCCACAAACAACCCTAGTCTTCACTGACCATAACCCACTCACGTTCATCCAAACCAACAAGACCTCCAACCAGCGAATCCTCCGCTGGGCTCTCCTCACCCAGCCCTATAATCTAAAAGTCCGGCACATAAAGGGGGTGGACAACCTGATTGCGGACTCCTTATCCCGAGCTCCAATGGAAATGCAGCAGCTACTCTCCAAACGCACCAGGTGATCACCTCCTTCGCGCCCGCGCTACGGAGGTCTTTGGAGGGGGGGTGTGTTACGAACCCCGCCACCAATTGTCATGATCTACCTACCCAGCACTACGAACCACGCCATCTATTGTCTTGATCTACCTACCCAGCACCACGAGCAACGCCATCTAGGGACGAAACACGAGTATGACTCGTCTTAGTTATCACTCCCGGGTTTCCCTTCTCCATATCCTGGTTGTTGCGTCACCTCCTCAAAGTCTTCTTTGTCAGCTCCAGTTCGAGGAGAGAGCAGTTCACTCTGGGAAGTGACCACAGGATCACCTATCCTGGAAACCTATGGCACAGTGACTACCTACCGTCTTCTACAATACTCAGCCTTGCTCGTCAGCCATCTCAGCTCCGCACTTAAGTATTTGTAATCATATATTGCCTCCCCACGTCCACCTTGCTTCAAATTATTTTATGTTATATAAATATGTATATACTGTTAATGTTTAGGTTAAGTATGGTTAAGGGTAAATTATAGAAAGCTGAATATTTTGTAAAGGAATTTATGGTACTTTATTATACCCTTTTATAGTCCGACTGTCTTTGTTTTTTTTTGTTGTTGCCTGTTGGGATCTGGGTAGACTTTTAACTATATTCTAAATCCCCAACTCGGCTATGGTTTAAGTTTTGATGGTTCTAACATGGGAGTCGACAGTGTTGACATAGCCAGAGCATTTTGCAATTTGGAGAAATTCAGTAATTTGACAAGTGAAGAAGTGAACATGTGTAAAGGTGTTGTGTATGCATCTATGTCCAAGCCTTGTGTTCCAAACTGTCCAGAAAGATTCACCAAAGCAATCCAAGCCCTTAAGAAAAATAAGGATCTACATGTCACTAAAGCAGATACAGCCAACACAGTAGTGATTTTAAACAAAGATGACTATGTCTCTAAAATGAATGACCTTTTATGTGATACTACAACATATTCTAAACTCATAAATAATCCTCTCAACACTGTCAACACCCAGTTCAACAAAAAACTAAAGTCCCTATTGAGAGGCAAAGCTACTCTCATTAAACATCTTACTTCAACGTCCCCTCCACTGCCATACATGTACGGTGTAATCAAGACCCACAAGCCCAATAACCCAGCAAGACCCATCATTAGCTCAGTTGGGTCAATCGCTTATAAACTATCTAAATGGTTAGTTTCTTTACTAAATCCCCTAGTTGGCAACATTTCTAACTCCAATATCAAGAATAATATGGATCTGGTTGATAAACTCAATAACTTACACATTAATCATGATTTTAAACTGGTCAGCTTTGATGTAACATCACTCTTTACAAAGGTCCCAGTTGATGATTTACTAGAGTTCCTCATAGATTCCCTGGATGACATTTCACTGCCCGTCTCGAAAGACGACTTCATCGAACTCATCAAACTATGTATTAAGGATTGCAAATTCGAATTCAATGGGGAATATTATGCTCAAAAATTTGGTATGGCAATGGGTAATCCACTCTCACCTGTATTAAGCAACCTATATATGGAATTCTTTGAAAAGAAACTATTAAGTAATATTTTACCACCCTCAGCAGTCTGGTTTAGATATGTTGATGATGTATTATGTCTCTGGCCATGTAATGAGGACCTAAAAGCTTTCCTGCCACAACTTAATAACTTAGCCCCCTCGATCAAATTCACTGTGGAATTAGAGCAAGACTGTAAATTGCCATTCCTAGACTGTCTGATACACAGAATAGGTAACACTTTTAAGTTCAGTATTTATAGAAAACCAACTAATGTGTGTTCATACATTCATTATTATTCTGCCCACCATAATAAAGTCAAACAGTCAGTATTTTCAACAATGTTTTTACGTGCCTTGAGAATTTGCAGTCCGGATTTCATCGATGAGGAATTCAAATATATATATATATAATATTGGCTCAAACCTTAAATACCCTAGATCTTTCATAGACAAATGCCTAAACATTACTAAGAAAACTTTTTATAGAACTGATCCCAAGCCCACCCATGACCATAAGAATATCTTAATATTACCATTTCACAAAAATTTCTCACACATTCCTTCACAACTAAAAACCTGGAACGTCAATGTGGCATTTAAAAACTCATGCACTGTTAAACAAATGTTAATCAAGAACTCCCCCAACAACACAATTGGTTGCATTTATAAAGTTCCTTGCAAGGAATGTAATATGTTTTACTTAGGCCAGACAGGTAAAGATCTTGTAACTAGAATTAAACAACACAAATACAGTGTTAGGACAGGCCAGGAATCCAATGCTCTGTTTGTTCATTTGAGGGATAACAAGCATTGCATTGACTGGGATAATGCCTCCTCAATATTACCATGTAATTCAATTGATAGTAGGAACATCATAGAATCTAGTCTCATTAAACATACCGAAGCATTCAACATGAATTTGAGTAACGGCATGTACAAGCTGGACAATTTTGTAATTAAGAAGATTTGTGACCAGGTGAGAAGGCCGGGTCACCTGACCATCTGACCTGACCACCAACCGTTGTGTGCTATTTAAAGATTAGAAGGGTCATTACCTAATACCTGACCATTGTGGACCTGGTCTCACCCTTCTCTGTATATATACACCTTGATTTGTATTTCTCTCTCTAGTCTATACTCACCCCTGAAGATGTGAATTACACGAAAGCGCTTGGGAACTTCGTGTTTTCTTCTTTCCTTGTGGTTATCAGCATATTCCTAGATCACGCGCACCTACAGTGATTTACTTGCGCATATATATATATATATATATATATATATATATGTATATATATATATATACTTCATTTTTAGTCCATTTAACACGCGGACTTTGAACATATAATCAACGACCTCACCAGCAAGGAATCGAACCCTCGACCTACTGGGTGGCCCTAGGGAACGCTTACCGGCTAGCCCACAAGGACACTAAAAGCAGTTCTAGACTCTGTTATATTTCACACAAAGCCTGTTCATCGAGCTGATGGCGCCGTGAACCTCATTGGGAAACTGCCCGTGCCTCGTATGTGGTGTCAGTAGCATTTTACCGAATCCAGCTGGTATGCCACCCAGTAGGTCGAGGGTTCGATTCCTTGCTGGTGAGGTCGTTGATTATATATATATATATATATATATATATATATATATATATATATATATATATATATATATATACTGATAACCACAAGAAAACACGAAGTTCCCAAGCGCTTTCGTGTAATTCACATCTTCAGGAGTGAGTACAAACTGTACTCACCCCCCGAAGATGTGAATTACACGAAAGCGCTTGAGAACCTCGTGTTTTCTTGTTTCTTATGTGGTTATCCACATATACATGGACCACGCACACCTACAATGTGCAGGGGAAAGCCAAACAGTTCGTTTGAGATAATAAGACTCTCTTCTGGGAATTTGTAATAAGTTACAAAGGTGACGTCTATGTTATTAGCCACCCTCCGTTCATGTCCTTTTCATCCCATCAATCCGTCGTGATCCACGATCGGAAGTGACGTGGGCTGATAGTATGCTTTAGTTATGTAGCTTGATTAGGTATGTGATTACGATTAGCTGTTTTCATCATATGGAAGGATAATAACATTTGAGCAATATGCACATGTTATACAGTATATTAATATACTGTATTGTAGATCATTATACTCAATGTGTCACACTTATAAGAGATCACACTAAGTGTCACACTAATGAGACATCACACCGGGTGTGACAATAGTGAGGCATCACCGTGGGAGTCAAACTAGTAAGAGATCTTTCGGGTGTCGCACTAGTAAAATATCACACCAGGTGTAACACTAGTGAGGCAAAACACTGGGTGTCACATTAGCGAGGCATCGCTCCGGATGTCACACCAGTGTGGCATCACCCTTGTGTCACACTAGTGTGGAATCACTCCGGGTGTCACACTAGTAAGAGATCACACCTGGTGTCACACTAATTAGAGATCACATCTGGTATCACACTAGTGAGAGATCCCACCGGATGTCACACTAGTGAGAGATCCCACCGGATGTCACACTAGTGAGGCATCACCCAGGATGTCACACTAGATGAGGTCTCACCCTAGATGTTACACAAGTGAGGCATCACCCCAGGTGTCACACTAGTGAGGCCTTACCCTGGGTGCCACACTAATGAGTCATTACCCCGGATGTCACACTAGACAGGCATCACCCAAGGTCTCACAATAGTAAGGCACCACACTGGGTGTCACACTAATGATGCATCACCACTGGTGTCACACCACTGAGGCATAACCACTGATGTCACACTTGTGAGGCATCACCGTTGGTGTCACACTCTTGAGGCATCACCACTGGTGTCACACTAGTGAGGGATCACCACTGGTGTTACACTAGCGGGCATCACTACTGGTTTCACACTAGTGAGGCTTCACCCTGGATGTCACATTAGAGATGCATTACCACTGCTGTCACACCAGAGAGGCATCACCACTGGTGTCACACTAGTGAGGCATCACCACTGGTGTCACACTAAGGAGGCATCATCCCGGGTGTCGCACTAGTGATGCTTCACCGAGGGTGTCACACTAGTGATGCATGCTGCTGTCACACCAGTGAGGCATCACCACTGGTGTCACACTAGTGAGGCATCACCACTGGTGTCACACTTGGGAGGCATCATCCCGGGTATCACACTAGTGATCCATCACCAAGGGTGTCACACTATTGGAGCATCACCACTGATGTCACACAAGTGTGGCATCACCACTGGTGCCACACTAGTGACGCATCACCCCGGGTGTCACACTAATAAGGCATCACTCTGGGTGTCACACTAGTAAGGCATCACCCCGGGTGTCACACTAGTGAGTAGGGAGTGACAGTTTTGCAAAAGTTTTCAAAATCTAATTGCTTGGGTTGGATTATTTGTCTATCGGCCACGCTAATTCCGAATATGTTTGAGTTTTTTGCATCATTGCATTAGAAGGTTTGTGGATACTTTTGGGTTTGGCATGAAAAACGCGAAAAAACTGTAAATAATAAAGGGACTGGCAATGTGGCACAACCTGTTAAAATCAAGTTATTGAATTGGATTATTCGACTACTGTGTACACTGGTTCATAATATGCTATTGTTTTACAACTCAATGCGCTACAAATTATGCCGATATTTTTGCTGCAAGTCACCACATACGTATATTTCGAAAACCAGGGCCCAATATTACCAACGGCGTGGATAGATTCCGTGGAATGAATTCAGGACATTCCCGCTCATGGAACATTACCAAACTCCGTATATGTGCCAATGGCAATATTTACAGAGTTTGTTGAGGCTCCCTGGACGGGAATGCCCTGAATTTATTCCACGGAATCTATTCACTATCTTGTTCTCATTGATCCTCTCATCTACCATGAGACCTCTGACCTTGAATCCCCTGAACTTTTCTTTTTTCTGTTCTCGTGACCTCTTCCTGACTCTCTCCACTTTCTTCCAGTTAGTCACTTTAGACTTGTCCCCTTCAGTTATGATGTTGTCTGCAGCTCTGATGGTGTTTGCGATGTGAGCCACTGCATCATTGGATACCTTGAACCTGTCAGCAGTTTCTCCGATCCTGTCCTCGGCTTCTTTCTCCCTTTTCCTTTTCTCTGATCTTGCTCTCCTGTCGACCATAGCCTTGAACTCATTGTCATTGACATCCTTATAATCACTATCTTCTTCCTGAGCACTGCCATCCACTGCCGACACTTTACACGACATCCTCTCCATCTCCTCCTTACTCTTTGACCTCATCTTCTCAGTTTTCCTCTCTTCCTCAGCCCTTTTCTTTGCCCTCTTCGCTTCCTTCTCCCTCTCTTCTTTCAGCTTGGCAGTCACAATTTTGTCAACGCCATCAATGCAGCCCTCCCTTCCCGGTTTCCTCTGGGCTGCCAGGAAGCTTTTCTCTCGTTCGTGCACTTTGCTGTCGTCTGCCACATCAAACAACTTCTCAGCTATATCCTCGAACCTCATCTTCAGCTTCCCGTTCTTCGTTTTCTTCCTTTTCTGTTTCTGTCCATTTCCCTTCATCATCATCGTCTCCCTCCGCATCCTCCACAGGTCGTGGACTCTCATTTTCACCCTGATTTCAGAGATAGTGGGGACAGTGGCCTTCCTATACACATCCAGTACCTTCTCAGTCACCTTGTTGGTGGCATCCATATAATCAAAAGTATTTGTTCTTCTCCTTAACCTCTCGTTTTCTGCTTCATAAGCCAGGGCACTTCCAACTTCCTTGTTCAGAGGCAACTTGTTAGATGGCAGAGGCATCCGAACCCCGAACACCTTATCGTTACCCTGGCGCAGCTGAGTGTTGCTAATCTTAGGACGACCCATCTTGGTGGCGGCCCTTTGAACTAACTGCAAAACAACACAGAAAAAACAACTTTCAGCACTTAAATATCACCACCTATTGAACAATATTTTATTCAAAAGTACGGACTGAGATTTTGTCCTTAACTGTCCAAGTCAAGCTACTTGGGCTGAATTCGTTGATCAGTCCTGGGACGAATATTACCAACTGCGTGAATAGATTCCGTGGAATAAATTCAGGGCATTCCCGTCCAGGGAGCCTCAACAAACTCTGTAAATATTGCCATTGGCCTGCCATTGGCACATATACGGAGTTTGGTAATGTTCCATGAGCGGGAATGTCCTGAATTCATTCCACGGAATCTATCCACGCCGTTGGTAATATTGGGCCCTGGTTTTCGAAATATACGTATGTGGTGACTTGCAGCAAAAATATCGGCATAATTTGTAGCGCATTGAGTTGTAAAACAATAGCATATTATGAACCAGTGTACACAGTAGTCGAATAATCCAATTCAATAACTTGATTTTAACAGGTTGTGCCACATTGCCAGTCCCTTTATTATTTACAGTTTTTTCGCGTTTTTCATGCCAAACCCAAAAGTATCCACAAACCTTCTAATGCAATGATGTAAAAAACTCAAACATATTCGGAATTAGCGTGGCCGATAGACAAATAATCCAACCCAAGCAATTAGATTTTGAAAACTTTTGCAAAACTGTCACTCCCTACTAGTGAGGCACCACCATTGGTGTCACACTAGTGAGACATTACTCCGAGTGTCACGATATAGAGGCATCAGCCTGGGTGTCACACTTGTGATGCATCACGCAGAGTGTCACTAGTGATATTATCAACCTGGGTATCACACTAGTGAAGCATCTTCCTGGGTGTCACACTTGTGATGCATCAGCCTGGATATAACACCTGTGAGGCATCACCCTGGGTGTTACACTAGTGAGGAACCAGCCTGGGTGTCACACTAGTGAAGCAACACCACTGGTGTCACTCTTGGGAGGCATCAGCACTGGCGTCACACAAGTGAGGCATCACTCCGGGTGTCAGGCGAGAGAGACATCACCCTGGGTGTCACACTAGTGGGGCACCAGCCTGGTTGCCATACTTGTGAGGCATCACTAATGGTGTCAAAATAGTCAAGCATTACCACTGGTGTTACACTAGTAAGGCATCACCATTGGTGTCACAATAGTGAGTATCAACAGTGGTGTCACCCCAAGGCCGACCTGATCATCATCAAGCTACTGGGGCCTCAACTGACGCCACCGCGGTTGCTGGTGGATCGGCTTTTTTCACACTTCATTTTTCCAACATTTGCGGACTGAGATCCAACTTTCCTTCTGTGGAGCACCATCTATTAACCTCTTCCCCCGATCTCTTACTACTTTCCGAACTACAACTCATCAAAGCAGCTTCACCCAAACCTTTTCAAGTCTCCAACTACAACCTTTATACCTCCTTCCGTTCTAAGGGAGGTGTATGCGCCTACTGCAACGCACGTACACCTATAGCTCGACTCACGGATCTTGAATCTTCCCTTTATGATGTCAGCTGGCTCAAAATATCTCTACCTACTGTGACTATTTTTCTTTGTTTCCTATACTGTTCTCCCAACTCTACCAACTATTTCGAACTATGACTATCTCACCGAGATCCTCTACCTAGGGGATTTCAATGTACATCACAGAGAGTGGCTTCGCTCTGCAAGGGATGACTCAGGTGGAGCTGAGGCACTCTTTTTTTCCCTACTTAATGATTTGGAACAAATAATCAAACACCCTACACGCGTTCCTGATCGACTCGACTAACTTGCTAACATTCTTGATCTTTGTTTTGCCTCTAACCCCTCTCACTATTCATATTCAATTTTTTCCCCCTTAGGGTCTTCTGATCACAACCTTATTTCTATTAAATCAAACTGGGCACGACCACCTCCTCCACCCCCTCTAAACGTCAACTATGGCACTATCGAAGGGCAAGCTAGCAATCCTTGCGAGAATTCTTCACCGACTTTCCTTGGGATGAATGTTGCTTTTCCACTCGGGATGCCTCGGTATGAGCTGACAGCATTGCTGAGGTTATACAGGGCGGTATGAGTGCATTTATCCCATCTTCTACCAAAACTTTCACATTACAATCATGGTTTGATCGCTCCTGCTCTCTTGCTTGCAGGGTGAGAGAGGGCATATCGAGCTACGAAACTATCTCCTTCTCCTATTACCCTCACCTCTTTTATTACTTCTAGGAATCGGTGTAAGGCTATTCTTCGTAGGGCCAGGCGGAATTTTATTAAAAGAGAGACCGCTGTCCTGACTAATTCTTCCTCTAGTAAATCCTCTTGGTCCTTAACTAAAAACCTCTGTAATAACTTCTGCACCCCTTCTTTTCCTCCCCTCTTCCGACCTGCTAACTCTATAGCCAACTCTCCCCCCGACAAAGCCAACCTCTTTGGCACCTTAATCTCCTCTAATTCCACCTTGGACGATTCCCACTCTATCCCTCCTACACCTGCACCTCCTACTGAACCTATGCACTTTCCTATAATCTCCACTCGCAGGGTTGCCGGTGTGTTATGCAGGTTGGATGTGAGTAAGGCGCATGGACCGGACGGAATACCTGGCCCCTGTGCTTGCTCGCCTCTTTTGCCTCTGCCTCAAAACCCTAACTTTTCCTTCTTCTTGGAAGGATGCCCATCCCAAAGAAGGGTGACCATTCTAATCCCTCTAACTATCGCCCCATTGTCTTAACTTCATCCCTCTCTAAGATTTTCGAAACTATCTTGAACTCCCATTTTCTCCGTCACCTTGAACGCCTCTCTCTTTAATCGGATCACCAGTATGGCTTTCGCCAGGCGAGATCTACTGGTGATCTGCTCTCCTATTGCACCCATCTTTGGTCATCCTCTCTTAGGTATTGTGGGGAAACTTTTGTCGTGGCCCTCGACATCTCCAAAGCATTTGACAGGGTATGGCACAAGTCTTTGTTATCTAAACTTCCCTCTTTTGGTTTCTCTCCCCCACTTTGTTTTCTCATCTCTAGCTCCCTTGAGAACCGATCCATGGCAGTTGTTGTCGAGGGATCGATCTCTCGCTCTTTCTCTACCAGTAGTGGTGTCCCACAGGGTTCTGTTCTTTCACCTACTCTCTTCCTTCTTTTAATCAATGATTTATTCACACTACAACTAATTCTATCCATTCTTACGCTGATGATCCTACTCTTCACTCTTCACATTTTCCCCTTCCTCCTAACTCTCAAACTAGATTTGTTTCTAGAACTGATATCATTATTTCTATCAATGCGGAACTGTGCAACATCTCCAAATGGGGCCTCACCATTTCCTCCAATATGTCCTGGAAATCACACATCCTTAGTATAGCTAAAGCTGCTTCCCGAAAGTTGGGAATGCTGTACAGATGCCGTAGCTACTTCACTCCTGAGCAGTTGCTCCAAGTATATAAGGGATTCATTCGTCCTAACTTGGAGTACTGTTCTCATATCTGGGGTGGCTCTTCTTCTGTCCAACTATAAGATAGGGTGGAATCAATGGCATTTCGTCTTAATAACTCTCCTTAGTCGACAATTTCTCTTCCCTGTCTCTTCGCCGCAATGTTGCTTCACTCTCTCTCTTTTACAGGTGCTTTAACGGGCAATGTTGGGTGAATTTGGCATCCTGTGTACCGCCGGCAAGGCCGTGGGCTTGAATTGCCCGCGGTGCCCACCGTTTCTCTGTGGATGTCGGTCACACGAGAATAACCCGTAATAGTACCTCCTTCTTTCCTCACACAGCCAAAGTGTGGAATAATCTGACTTCTTCTGTGTTTCCATACTCATACAATCTGTCTCACTTTAAAAAGCTGGTTTTCCGGTATCGTCGAGGTGTTGATTAACACAATATAACCTTTTTGTTCTCTATTTACAAATTCTTTCTGTTCTTTTTTTCGCCCACCAGGCCCCGTTGTGGGTCGTTTGACCTGTGCCCGGGTGGGCTAATTCCCGTAAAAAAAAAAAAACTAGTGAGACATCACCACTGGTGTCACACTAATGAGGCATCACATAGGGTGTCACACTAGATATGCATCACCCCGGGTGTCACAGAAGTGAGGCATTACCACTGGTGTCACACTATTGAGGCATCACCACTGGTGTCACACTAGTGAGGCATTACCACTGGTGTCATACTAGTGAGGCATCACCCCGGGTGTCACACTAGTGATGCATCACACCGGGTGTCACACTCGTGAGGCATCACCACTGGTGTCACACTATTGAGGCATCACCACTGGTGTCAAACTAGTGAGACATCACCACTGGTGTCACATTAGTGAGGCATCGAGCCCGGGTGTCACACTAGTGATGCATCACCCCGGGTGTCACACTAGTGATGCATTACCACTAGTGTCACACCAGTGAGGCATCATCACTGGTGTCACACAAGTGAGGCATCACCACAGGTAACACACTAGTGATACATCACCAAGGGTGTCACACTATTGAGGCATCACCACTGGTGTCACACTAGTGAGACATCAGCAAGGGTATCACACTAGTAAGGCATCACCCCGGGTTTCACACTAGTAAGGCATTACCTAGGGTGTTATACTAGTAAGGCATCAACACTGGTGTCACACAAGTGAGACATTACTCCGGGTGTCATGATAGAGTGGCACCAGCCTTGGTGTCACACTTGTGATGCATCACCCAGGGTGTCACACTAGTAAAGCATCACTCTGGGTGTAACACTTGTGATGTATCACCCAGGGTGTCACAATAGTGATGCAACAACCTGGGTATCACACCAGTGAGGCATCACCCTGGGTATCACACTAGTGATGCATCAGTCATCGAGTCACACTAGTGAGGCACCAGCTTGAGTGTCACACTAGGGAAGAAACACCACTGGTGTCACACTAGTGGGCATCACTACTGGTTTCACACTAGTGACGCATCACCCCGGGTGTCACAATATTGATGCTTCACTCCGGGTGTCACACTAGTGATGCATTACCACTGCTGTCACACCAATGAGGCATGACCATTGGTGTCACACTTGTGAGGCATCACCACTGGTGTCACACTAGTGAGGCATCACCACTAGTGTCACACTAGTGAGGCATCACCACTGGTGTCACACTAGTGATAAGAACATAAGAACATAAGAATGGAGGAAACTACAGCGGGCCTATTGGCCCATTCTGGGCAGTCCCATTTGCACCCAACCCCATTGCTCATATGAGCATCCAACCTATTTTTGAAGCTATCCAGCGTATTCGAGTTAATGATGATATTTGGTAACGTGTTCCATTCATCCACTACTCTGTTACCAAACCAATATTTACCTATTTCGCGCCTAAATCTAAATTTGTCTAATTTAAAACCATTGTTACGAGGTCGCTCCTGGTTGGATAGTTTGAGTACCTTTGTAATGTCCCCTTTGTTCAGCCCTAACTTCCATTTATAAACCTCTATCATATCGCCTCTCTCTCTCGAGGGAGTGCAAATTAATATGCTTTAACCTGTCTCTGTACTCAAGGGTCCTAATGCCCAGGATTAGCCTTGTCATTCTCCTCTGAATTCTTTCCAACAATTCTATATCCATTCTGTAATAAGGTGACCAGAATTAAACTGCGTAATCCAAGTGAGGTCTCACAAGCCCAAGATATAGTTTTAGGATGACCTCGCTTGTCTTGTAACTAACACTCCTTTGTATGAACCCAAGTACTATATTAGCCTTGTTTCGAGCAAGTACACATTGTTTACTTGGCTTAAGGTTCCTACTTATCATTACTCCTAAATCTCTCTCACAGTTGGATTTCTCAATGGCATCGTTATTCATCTGGTAACTGGTTTCCCTGGTTACATCTCCTATACTGAGTACTTTACATTTGTCCACTTTGAATTTCATCTGCCATTTTTCAGACCATTCGAAAAATTTGTTTAGATCTTCCTGTAGTTTTGTGGAGTCCTCGTCAAATTTAATAACATGTTCTATTTTGGTGTAATCAGCAAATTTACTTATGTTGCTGTCTATGCCGATATCTATGTCGTTTATGTATATAATAAATTATAATGGTCTAAGTACTGAGCCGTGGGGAATTCCACTAGTGACGTTGCTCCAATGGGATTTAGTGACGGTTAATGCTCACTCGCTGTTTCCTGTCCTGTAACCACGCCCTAATCCATTTAAGGTTATTACCTTTGATGCCATGTGCTTCTACCTTTCTAATTAGTCTTTCGTGGGGGACTCTGTCGAAGGCTTTGCTAATGTAGAGATATACCACATCATAATGTGCCCCTCGTCCACCGATTCGAAAACTGATGAAAAGAATGTTAATAGATTAGTTGGACAAGAACGCCCGCTTGTGAAGCCATGCTGGGAATCATTGATCAATCTGTGCTTCTCCAGGTGATTTCGAATAGAGTTTGAAATGATTGCTTCCAGTAATTTGCCTACTATTGATGTTAGACTGATTGGGCGGTAATTCGAGGATAGTGATCTATCCCACTTCTTGAAACTCGGTATTACATTTGCTATCCTCTAGGATTCTGGTACTACACCTGTTTTTAAGGACATGTTAAGCAACTTTGCTAAGGGCATACTAAGCTCTTCCTTACATTCCTTTAATACTCTGGCAAATATCTCATCGGGACCAGGTGACTTTTTAGGCCTTAGTTTGTCTATTTGCTTCCTAACATCGTTACTAGTCACTACCATCTCGCTTAATTTGTTTTCTTCACTATCTCTGAATAGAGTCGGTGCCTCGGGTATCATGTTTAAATTTTCGGTGGTGAAACCTGTTGAAAAATATTTATTCAGATTATTGCTCATTTCTCCGTCGTTATGAGTTAGCTCGTCGGTATCTGACTGTATTGGTCCAATCTTTTAATCATTAACATTGGTGTCACACTATTGAAGCATCACCACTGGTGTCACACAAGTGTGGCATCACCACTGGTGTAACACTAGTGATGCATCAGCCTGGGTATCACACTAGTGAGGCATCACTCCGGGTGTCATACTAGTAAGGCATCACCCCGGGTGTCACACTAGTGAGGCACCACCACTGGTGTCACACTAGTGAGATATTACTCCGAGTGTCACGATAGAGAGGCATCAGCCTGGGTGTCACACTAGTGAGGCATCACTCCGGGTGTCACACTAGTAAGGCATCACCCCGGGTGTCACACTAGTGAGATATTACTCCGAGTGTCACGATAGAGAGGCATCAGCCTGGGTGTCACACTTGTGATGCATCATCCAGAGTGTCGCACTAGTGATTATCAACCTGGGTATCACACTAGTGTATCACAGTTCCTTCAGCCTTCATAGGGTAAGGACGTGTGTAGTCGGCGCTTCCCGCTAACGCAGCCGTGGTCTCTTGACCCAGCTTGGAGAAGGACGTGCCCCCAAAGTGCTCCCGTTAGTGACCAAGGAAAATGGCCGCCTTGGATCATTGTGTCTTGGGGGAAGAGGAGCAGAGTGTGAGGAAAGACGACCTCCTGGCCACTCTCTTAAGGCAGCTGGGGCAGTTGAGGTGTGAGATTGACACTCTAAAGGGGGAAAATGAAGCCCTCAGGACTGAACTCCTTCAGGTAGGTGTCCTGCCTAGCAGGACACCTGCGAAGGAGGAGCAGGCGTGGAGAGTGGTTGTCTCCAAGGGGACTAGGGTCAGACTCAGGAAAGCTGACCAGGGTGTGGAGTGTAGTAACCCCTACCAGGTGCTGGAGAAAGCTGGAGGGGAAGAGAAGCGGTAGGACGGTGTGGTGCAGGGAGAGGAAAGGGCAGTTGGACAAACCCTGCCCAGAGCTAAGGTCGTGGTAGTTGGGGACAGCCAGGCGAGGTTTTTAGATAGGACTTTTTGTGCAAGAGATAGGAAACATAGGCCTAGGGTGTGTTTTCCTGGGGCTGGGATAGGGCATGTAGCTAAGAGGATAGATAGGGTCTTGTCAGGGGAGGGTACCAATCCATTAGTGTGTCTTAGTGTGGTAGGAAACGACATAGGAAAGGTTAGGAGTGAGGAACTTTTCAAGAGGTATAGAGAGGCGCTGGGGAAGATTAGAGATAGGCGAGGGATCCCGATAGTATGTGGTGTTTTGCCTAGAAGAGGGGTTGATTGTGAGTGGCTGTCCAGGGCAATTGCTATAAATTGCCGACTGGAAAAAACATTGTGCATACAATGATAGGGTATTCATTGATAGCTGGCAACGATTCTATGGCAACGACTACCTGTATAGTCGTGATGGAGTACACTTGTCTCGCGCGGGGGTAAAGACGTTATCTGCATCCCTGGAGCGTGAAATTGTCACTCCAAAGGAGGGGGTTTCGCCAGTAGAGAAAGGTCGGGGAAAGTGGGAGTCAAAAAACAAGCAGGTCATGGGAAGTAAAATTGGTTACTCAGGACAAGGGGTAAAACAGGACCAGGGAAGGGTAGGTTTAAATGTATACTATACAAGCAGTAGGAGCGTTAGAAATAAAATAGACTTGCTGAGAGCGGTTGTATGTACCGAGAATGTAGATGTCATAGCAATCACCGAAACTTGGATGAATCTGGCAAGCAAAATTTTTTTATCAGAGTACCACATAGAAGGGTACAACCTTTTTCACAAGGACAGGGAAGGTAGGAAGGGGGGAGGGGTCGCACTCTTCGTCAAGGATACATTAAAATGTTGTATTAATAATTCAATAAAGGGTGAAATAGGAACCGAGTCTGTATGAGTACAAATCACGGAAGGAAGAGAAAAACTAATTATGGGAGTGATTTACAGGCGCCCAAGTCTTGGGAAAGAAGCAGCTCAGCCCATATGGCAGGAAATGAGTAGGGCAGCAAAATATGACAACCTGTGCATTATGGGGGATTTCAACTTCTGAAATATTAACTGGGACAACATTGTAGGTGACTATGAATCTTAAAACTTCCTAGACGCAGTACAGGAAAATTTTTTGAAACAACTAATTACAGAACCTACTAGAGGTGACAATATATTAGACCTAATATTAACAAATAAAGAAAATATTATCAGAGATATCACAGTAGGGGAAGAACTAGGAAACAGTGATCACAGAGAAATCAGGTTCACCCTAAATTGGGAAACGAAAAACAATGACAATATGGTCAGAGTCTCAAACTTTCGGTTGGCGGATTATCAGGGGTTAAGAAGGTACCTAGGTGAGGTCACCTGGGAACAGTCATGTTAGTCCCCAGTGGGAAAAGGTGAGGTCATAGATGACACAGTAATTGATCATGACTATAATATATTCACTAGTATACTACAAAAAGCACAAGAACAAAATATACCATACAGAAAAATTAGGTCAAATAAGAATGAGCCAAGGTGGTTGACCAGAAAACTTAAACATGACATAGGAATAAAGAAAGGAATATATAAGAAATTAAAGGGTGGGGAGAAGCAGCTCAGAAATAGGTATAATGAACTATCTAGGAATGTTAAGAAAAATGTAAGGAAACAAAGAGGGATTATGAAATCAAAATAGCAAGAGAATGCAAGGCGAATCCCAAGGGATTTTTCCAGGTATATAGAACAAAGGTCATGGACAAAGTTGGGCCTTTAAAGTCAACGAGGGGAGAAGTGATAAATGGCAGTGAAGAAATATGCAAAGCATTGAACAGCTATTTCTTATCAGTTTTCACAGAAGAAATTTGAGAGGAAATTCCAGAGGTGGAACTGATATTTAGGGGAAAGGAAGAAAAGAAATTAAAGAATATCACTATCAGAAAAGAGGATGTTCTTAAGAGGATAAATAAACTAAAGAAGACGAAATCCCCAGGGCCAGATTAAATTTGCCCTCGAGTCTTGAAAGAGTGTAGGGAACAGATAAGCGGACCCCTCGTAAATTTATTTACAAAATCATTAGACACCGGAGTTGTGCCAGACTTGTGGAAACAGGCAAATGTAGTACCCATATTCAAAAAGGGAGACAGAGCATCAGAGTCAAATTACCGGCCGATCAGTTTGACGTCAGTAGTGGGTAAATTTCTTGAATCAATTATAGCAAATAGCATCCGATCGCATTTAGAGAAAAACAAATTAATCTACGACTCTCAACATGGGTTTGCAAAGGGAAAATCTTGTCTAACAAATCTGCTGACGTTTTTTAGGAAAGTCTTCGAGGTAGTAGATAATGACGAAAATTACGATGTTATTTACTTAGACTTTAGCAAAGCATTTGACAGAGTACCGCATCAGAGGCTTCTGAAAAAAATTAAGGCTTATGGTATCGAGGGGAAGTTTTAAATTGGATAAAATCATGGCTCACCGATAGAATGCAGAGGATCAGCGTAGATGGTGTTAAATCTGAGTGGGGCCGTGTAACCAGTGGGGTTCCCCAGGGGTCAGTACTAGGCCCACTCTTGTTCATAATCTGCATAAACGATCTAGATACTGGGATCAGCAGTGACATAAGCAAGTTTGCGGATGACACCAAAATAGGGCGGCAGATTAACGCAGGGCAGGATGCAAAGGCGTTACATTTGGATCTAAATAAACTGCAGGGGTGGTCTGAAAAATGGCAAATGAAATTCAACACCAGCAAGTGCAGCGTACTTAATATTGGAAGAACAAATATTGTCAATGTATACAGCCTTAACAGCATCAACCAAGAGAAGTCGACTGGTGAGAGACCTAGGGATACTTGTAAGCCCGGACCAACGGCTTAGAAAACAGTGCGTTAATGTTCGAAATAAGGCAAGCAGAGTATTGGGTTTTATATCTAAAAGTGTAAGAAATAAAAGTGCAGAGGTCTTATTGCAACTATATCTTGCGCTAATCAGGCCGCACCTCGATTATGCGGTTCAGTTCTGGTGCCCTTATTATAGAATGGATATCAATTCACTAGAGTGGTGCAGCGAAGAATGACGAAAATGACTCCGGGACTTAGAAACCTTCCATATCAGGATTGGTTAAAGAAACAAAACTTGCATTCCCTAGAAAGACGAAGAGTGCGGGGAGATATGATAGAAGTATTGAAGTGGGTGAAAGGAATTAATAAAGGATATATAGATAAAGTTCTTATAATATTCGAGCAGGATACGACTCGGAGCAGCGGATTTAAGTTGGATAAGTTTAGGTTTAGGAGGGAGAGAGGAAGGAACTGGTTTACAAATAGGGTGGTGGACGAGTGGAACAAGCTTAGCAACTTTGTAGTAAGTGCTGGAACGCTGGATAGTTTTAAAAGGAGGCTAGATAGATTCATGGATAATAGAGAGTGGTAGTAACTCTCGACAGGAGCTACCATGCAAAGGCCAACCGGCCTATTGCAGACTCCTTATTTTCTTATGTTCTTATGTTCTAGACAGCTACCAGCCCGGTCTGTCGGGCCCTCCCCTTCCCCATCTCCTCCTGCCCATCTGCATTTATCAACAATCTCACACCAACAGTACAGTGCAAAGATTGACGTTCAACCCACAAGTGATATACAAAAGTGGCAATTTTAACTTGAAGGAAAAGCACAAAAACACAGCGATACTGAGTGTGGCTGGATCTGACCTAACCTAACCTGGCCTCACGGCTTCACCTGACCTAACCTGAAGGATGAAGCACACCTGCATTGCCCCAAGCTACTGTCCTGGCCACGTGGCCACACACCTGCCCAACCGCATCCAGCCCATACGAGCACGAACTGATTGCTACAAGAACAACCCAGTCCCAACCATTTTAAAAATTATCAACACCTTATTATAATATATCATATTTGTATCACTTATGTTACTTGTACATCATTTGTAAATCAAGAGACCCATTCCCCAATTATGTAATTGTATATTTACAGCCTTCCGGCTGCCATGCTCTTTCAATAAACCGTTAATTATTATTATTATTATTAATATTATTATTATTTACTAGCGAAGCATCACCCTGGGTGTCACAATTGTGATGTATGACCAAGGATGTCACACTAGTGATGCATCAGCCTGAGTATAACACCTGTGAGGCATCACCCTGGATGTCACACTAGTGATGCATCAGCCTTGGCGTCACACTAGTGAAGAAATACCACTAGTGTCACAACTGGTATCACACTAGTGAGGTATCACTCTGGGTGTCGGGCTAGAGAGGCATCACTCTGGGTGACACACTATTGGGCGCCAGCCTGGGTGTCAAACTAGTGAGGCATCACCAATGGTGTCACAATAGTCAGTCATTATGACAGGTGTTACACTAGTAAGGCATCACCATTGGTGTCACAATAGTGAGGTATCACCACTGGTGTCACACTAGTGACACATCACCACTGGTGTCACTCACACTAATGAGGCATCACATAGGGTGTCACACTAGTGATGCATCACCCCGGGTGTCACAGAAGTAAGGTGTCACAATAGTGAGGCAACACCACTGGTGTCACACTAGTGAGGCATTACCACTGGTGTTATACTAGTGAGGCATCACCCCGGGTGTCACACTAGTTAGGCATCACCCTAGGTGTCACAGTAATGATGCATAAGCCTGAGTATAACACCTGTGAGGCATCACCCTGGGACATCACTAGTGAGGCATCGCCACTGGTGTCACACTATTGAGGCATCACCTCCGGAGTCACACTAGTTAGGCATCACCCCGGGTATCTCACTAGTGAGGCATCACACCAGGTGTCACACTAGTGAGGCATCACACCGGGTGTCACACTAGTGAGGCATCCTCCGGGTGTCACACCAGTGAGGCTTGACCACTGGTGTCACACTTGTGAGGCATCACCACTGGTGTTACAGTAGTGTGGCATCACCACTGGTGTCACACTAGTGAGGCATCACACTAGTAAGGCATCACCCCGGGTGTAACACTAGTGATGCATCATCAAGGGTGTCACACTATTAAGGCATCAGCCTGGGTGTCACACTAGTGAGGCATCACCACTGGTGTCACACAATTGAGGCATCACCACCGGAGTCACATTAATTATTCATCACCCCGGGTATCTCACTAGTGAGGCATCACACCGTGGTGTTACACTAGTGTGGCCTCACCCCGGGTGTCACACTAGTGATGCATCATCAAGGGTGTCAAACTTTTGAGGTATCACCACTGGGTATTACACTAGTGAGGCATCACCACTTGTCATACTAATGAGGCATCACCACTGGTGTCAAAATAGTGAGGCATCAGCTTCGGTATCACACTAGTGAGGCATCACCCCGGGTGTAACACTAGTAAGGCATTATCCATCCCGGGTGTGACACTAGTGAGGCATCACCACTGATGTCACATTAGTGAGACATTACTCTGGGTATCAAGATTGAGAGGAACCAGCCTGCGTGTCACACTTGTCATGCATCACCCAGGGTGTCACACTAGTGATGCATCATTCTGGGTATCACACCAGTGAGGCATCACCCTGGGAGACACACTAGTGATGCATCAGCCTGGGTGTCACACTAGTGAGGCACCAGCCTGGTTGTCACACTAGTGATGCAACACCACTGGTCTCACACTTGTTAGGCTTCACCACTGGTGTCACACTAGTGAGGAATCACTCCGAGTGTCACACTAGTGAGGCACCAGCCTGGGTGTCATACAAGTAAGGCATCACCACTGGTATCACAGTTGTGAAGCATCACCACTGGTGTCACACTAGTGAGGCATTACCCCGGGTTTCACAGTAGTGAGGCATCACCCAGGGTGTCACACTAGTGATGCATCACCCCTTGTGTCACACTAGTGAGGCACCAGCCTGGGTTTTACACTAGTAAGGCATCATCATTGGTATCACAATAGTGAGGCATCACCACTGGTGTCACAAAAGTGATGCATCACCCATGGTGTCACACTAGTGATGCATCAGCCTGGGTATCACACCAGTGAGGCATCACCCTGGGTGTCACACTAGTGATGCATCAACCTGAGGGTCACACTAGTGAGGCACCAGCCTGGTTGTCGCACTAGTGAAGCAACACCACTGCTGTCATAGTTGTGAGGCATCACCACTGGTGTCACACTAGTGAGGTATCACTCAGGGTGTCACGCTAGAGTGGCACCAGCTGGTTGTTACACTAGTGCGGCATCACCCTGGGTGTTGCACTAGTGATGCATCAGCCTGGGTGTCACAAGTGATGCATCAGCCTGGGTATCACACTAGTGAGGCATCGCCCCGCGTGTCACAGTAGTGATGCATCAGCCTGGGTGTCATACTAGTGAGGCATCAGCCCGGGTGTCACGCTAGTGAATTTGAAAATGGAATTTAATTTCCCACTTAAAGTGGCTAATTCATCGTGCTTCACATTCTCATCATATGAGCGTTAGCGGAAAAGGATTCCAGAGCTGAGGTCATAAAGCGTGTGGATAACAGTCCCCAGTGGTCAGGATGTTATGACGTAGAATATTACAAAGTATTTAAATTACATTGTTTTTTTACTTCTGTACATAGAGGGTGACTTATTCACAACTGAGTGTGAACAGTAATGTAAGGCAATATGTTTGGCCGCACACTTATTTATATCTGCGTGAAAGGTAATGAAGCACATTGTGTGTTTGGTTCTATACATGGGGAATGATAGTTACTTTTTGCAAAAAAGTGGATACAATCTTAATAATGTCATACTGCCGTTAGGGATAAATTGCTGTGCCATTTAACACACACAATGTACTCGTACTTGGACCTGTCCTTAAGAGGTTCTACCTTCACACATTCAAGGATGTAGTATTGGAGTGTTTGACCACATGTCTGGCCGTACACTTCACATTTAGTCTTGTTCACACCTGCTTGAGAGATATACTACTAGAGGTACTTATATCCTAACCTTAGTCTAGCGGTTACAATATCTTGTAATCTTGTTACATTTCATCATGGTTAACAGTGAACAAATTATTTCCTGTTAAACTTGTCTGCTTGTGTCAGATTCTTTAACAAGCTCTTTCCTGGTTACAGTTTTAAGATTTTTTTTTGACAGACCTGCATTGCATTCAACAGTGTTTTTGTTAGACGCGAGTTTGGCGAGGGCATCAGCTTTGTCGTGTTTTTAAGGCCTATTGTGAGGGGATCCACAACAGTTTGATCTTGACACCCTCGTCAACAAGGTGCACATAATTATTTGTGTCAGGCTTTAGAGACAAGCGCAGGACAACTTAAGTTGAGGGTGTCAAGGGCAAATAGTGGGGATAGAGAGTCAGTGATGATGAGACTGTTAGTGACAGTATTTTCAACAAATTTAATGGCTGTGAGTATGGCAACTAATTCAGTTGTCCAGTTGTTATTTCTAACTCCTTTCTCAATTGTATTACTGTTAGGCTGAGTCACAAACACAGTACTTCCAGCCCTTCCACATAGAGTGTTAAGAAATCCACCAGTGTAGATGTTTAATGTGATGTTATCCTCACTATCTAGGTTGCGTATGTGCTCAAGAGCTCTTAATTTGGCAGTGTGTTAATGTGTTAGGCGGGTATTTCGGTATTGTGATATCGAAGGTAACTGTCCGTTAGGGTGGTAGGAAGGACTGTTTCTCTCAACTTGTACAGTTGGTCTACTTCAAACATCTTCATATGTCTAGCAGGAGTTTGGATCCATTTAGATTCACCAGTCCCAAGACTATTCAAGCAATTTTAAAGAAGCACAATTGTCAGTATCACCAGACAAGTGCTGCAGGGCCATCATGAGGTTGATTTCAATTATTCTATTTTTAAAACTGGGTATACCTAGTTCTTTCCTAATATTAGTACTTTAGTGTTCATGGGACAGCTTATGATAATTCTGAGGTCTTTATTTTGCTTTTTTTCTCGAGTATGTAAAATCTTTTTCCCATCGTTAAGGACCAGCGCTAGTTGTAGTAATCTACAGTATCAGAGATCTTATATAGCTTAAGAACTCACTAGTGAATCATCACCCCGGGTGTCACACTAGTGAATCATCACCCCGGGTGTCACACTAGTGAATCATCACCCAGGGTATCATAATAGTGATACATCACCACTGATATCACACTAGTAAATCATCATCCTGGGTATCACACTAGTGTATCATCACCCCGAATTTCACACTAGTGAATCATCACCCAGGGTGTCACTAGTGAATCATCACCCCGGGTTTCACACAAGTGAATCATTACCCCGTGTGTCACACTCGTGAATCATTACCCTGGGTGCCACACTAGTGAATCATCACCCCCGGTGTCACACAAGTTAGGCATCACCCCGGGTGAGGCGTCACCCCGGGTATCACACTAGTGAATCATCACCCCGGGTGTCACACTAGTGAGGCGTCACCCAGAGTGTCACACTAGTGAATCATCACCCCCGGTGTCACACTAGTGAGGCATCACCACCAGGTGACACACTAGTGAGGCATCACCCCGTGTGTCACACTAGTGAATCATCACCCCCGGGTGTCACAATAGTGAATCATCACCCCGGGTGAGGCGTCGCCCCGGGTATCCCACTAGTGAATCATCACCACGGGTGTCACACTACTGAGGTGTCACCCAAGGTGCCACACTAGTGAGGTGTCACCCAGTGTGTCACACTAGTGATAAGTCACCCGAGTGTCACACTAGTGAGACAACACCCCTGGTGTCACACTTGTGTGGCATCGCCACAGGTGTCACAATAATGCTGAGTCACCCGCGTGCCGCACTAGTGAGGCATCACCCCCGGACGTCACACTAGTGAGGCATCACCCCCAGGTGTCACACTAGTGAAGCTTCACCCCCAGACGTCACACTAGTGAGGCATCATCCCAGGTGTCACTCTAGTGAGGCATCACCCCCAGGTGTCACACTAGTGAAGCTTCACCCCCCAGGTGTCACACTAGAGTGGCATCACCCCCAAGTATCACACTAGTGAGGCATCATCCCAGGTGCCACACTAGTGAGGCATCATCCCAGGTGTCACACCAGTGTTGCATCACCCCCGGACGTCACACTAGTGAGGCATCATCCCTGGACGTCACACTATTGAGGCATCACCTCAGGTGTCACACTAGTGTGGCATCACACCCAGGTGTCATACTAGTGAGGCATCACCCCACGTGTCACACTAGTGTGGCATCAACCTGGGTGTCACACCAACAAGGCGTCATCTCGAGGCCGTCACATTAATATAAACATCGCCTCTAGGCGTCACAGTAGAAAGATGTCCCTTCCAGACGTCACTTCTGGGCGTCACACTAGTAACTCGTTACACCTAACCGTAACTAATCTTATAATCATTACTCTGGAATCACACTCATATCTGCCTTATTTTCTCTCCTCTCTAATAAACTAATACATTCCAATATTTCCCGGCAACATTACGACTTAATTATTTTTAGAGGCATTATTACCTTTAATTAAACTCACGGCAATAGATTATTTAATTAATAATTGGTAGCTACATAAGGGTTACTATCCACTGTCAAAATTAATTACAGTGCTCAGTATTGGTAATTAGTAGGCGAGGTATGTTATTAGTGTTCGTCTCGTGCACCAACATTTTATCACCGGAGCTCACCAAGTTTACTGAGAAAAATGTTCATTATCTAAATTAGTACACCAAACTGTCTCTTTGGGGAGGCGTTGGTGGTGGGACAGGTGTGTCTGTCTGTCAGTGTGTCTGTCTGTCGGTGTATCTGTCTGTTTGATGGTATGTCAGTGTGTGTGCCTGTCGCTGTATCTGTGTGTTGGTGTGTCTTTCGGTGTTGTGTGTGTGTGTGTGTGTGTGTGTGTTTGAAATGCAAACAGTTCACTCATTCGACGGTAACTCACTAATTAAAGATGAAGATGGCATCTGTCAGTGCTTGAAAGAGCACTACCGCTCGCTGCTCAACCGAAACAGCGATGTGGATGTCCTGACTACCCAGCAGGTTATTAAGCACCCAGAGCTGACCCACCTCAGCTATCCTCCATCCCTGGATGAGGTAACTACTGCCATCAAGCAGATGAAAAATAACAAGGCCACTGAGGCTGATGGAATCCCTGCAGTGGTGTATAAGCAAGGAGAACCTCTGCTTACCAGCCGTCTCCACTCACTCATAGAGAATATATTGGAGGCGAGGGCCTCGATCGTCAATATTTATAAGAACAAGGGTGACAGGTCAGACAGTAGCAACTACAGTGGGATCTCACTGCTGTCAGTAGATGGTACGATTATCGCCCGAGTCCTCCTAAACAGACTACTTCCTGAGGTGGAAAGCTTCCTCCCAGAATATCAATTTGCCCTTGACCATCACAAGACACCACTGACATGATATTTGCTTCCCGCCAGATACAGGAAAAGTGCAGAGAACAGCATCGTGACTTGTACATAACTTTCATTGAGGTTACTGAAGGTTCCAAGTGTTCCCTGAAGAAGGCAGCGATGGGTAGGGAAACACCGGGTAACACTGAAGTCCATATATTAACGGATAGGAGAAATACAAGTAGTGACTAGCGTGTGCCATGCACGGCCCACAGAGTCAGACTGAGACTGCCTTGCCATATGGCAGCCTCGGGGCAATGTTGCCACATAACACGTGCAGTGTTGCCACGTAATTACATATATGAATGCTACTCGGCACAGTAGCATAGATACATAACCTACATCTCCCTCCCCCCCCCCCCCTCACGCTCATAGTGTTTGTTTTGAGCGGACTTCTTAGTCCTAAGTCGCTCCGAGCGTCGAGGTGCACTGTGGGACGGATCCTCGTGAGGTGTAGGGGACTCGTCCTCGGTCAGGGGGCCAGGAGCAGGGGGTGGGACTGGCCGGAGGAAGCGGCGGTTCCTCCACCAGACGCGGCCGCTCGGCATCCTGACCTTGTAGTCTCGCGACCGGCCGATGCCCATCACTATGCCCACCTTGTCCCAACGTGTCGTCGTCGGGTCAGGACGCGGACAAGGGCACCACTCTCCAGTGGCTGAAGAGGGCGGGCATGGTCGTCATACCGAGCCTTGGCGTCCTGGGCACGTGTAGCGGCGCGGCGGTCGCAGCTCTCGGCTCTGGTCTGCCACTTCTTCTCAAAGGCCTTGGCGTGTGCAGGAACGCAAGAGCGGAGAGGATGACCATACAGGATCTGGGCAGGGGAGCGTCCTGTGTGGGTGGGAGTGGATGCGGGTTCTGGGCAGCTCTGTGCTGTAGCACCAGGCGCGTCGCTCTTTGATTCACGCACCCTGCTGGCGGTGTACCGAGCAGCTGGGATCTCCTCGGGAAAGTCTCTGGGCACCATGCCTAACTCCTTGCAGTGCTCCCACGACAACAAGGGTGTAGCAAGAGTAGGCTGCACGTCGATCCATCCGTGAAACGACCTGTCGCCGTAGGTGATCTCAGCTTGAAAGGAGCCCACAGCATCCGGCATCTGGGAACCGTCCGCATTGTAGTACTGCAGCTACGGCGGTGGTCCCAGGTCGCGTTTGGTGAGGCCCAGTTTCTGGAGGTGCTTCAGGCCTATCACCGTAGTTTCAGCGCCGGTGTCCGGTATCACCTCGATGTGACACGACACATCACCGTGTGTGACGGCGACGCGGATGGCTGGGGAAGGGGTAGCCCTGGGGCGTGTGGTCGATTCCACCCTCCTTATGTGACTCGGCTGCTGCTTGGGGCTGCGTGGGCCATCTGAAGGGGGCTGCGTGCGAACCACCCCGAGGGAAGTGTGTTGCTTTCTTCCTTGTCTCGGGCTTTTGGGCTTGGGTTGGCGGCAGCACTTGTCGTAGTGTCCACAGCGACCACAGGCCTGACACTTGTGGCCTCGTGCAGGGCACCTGTCTGTGTTAGACCAGTGGCCCTTACGGTCACATCCACGACACAGTGCGTCGGCGGCCGGGCATGTGTTGGGGCCATGCTGCTTTCCACAGCTGCCACAGGAAACACTAGGCGGGGGCGTGGAAGAACGTGCGGCAGCCTTCACGTTGTTGGCCGCCTTCTTACCCTTCTTGTATTGTGAGATAGCTCTCACAGCAGGTGGTGCCCGTAAGGCAGAGGTGGCGGACTTGGTGGCCTCGCATGACCGACATTCAGTCAATACCACCTGGAGTGTGGAGGAAGCGTCCAGGGGGATGAGTCGCTGCACCAACTCTTCTTGCCTGACACCTGTCAAGATCCCGTGCTTGATCCAGGCTTCCTCACATTGCCGGCTGTGCACCTTGCAGAAGTCGATCTCCTCCGACAAACTCTTCAAACGTACAAAAAAGTCGTCAAAGGATTCATTCTCTGCCTGCTTGCAGCTGGTGAAGGCGCGGCGACGCAAAGCCTCATTATTCCGACCTTTAACATGCTCCTGTAAAAGGTCGAGCACATCCGTCACTGAAGACGTAGAATCGGGAGGCACTTGCAACGTGTGCTCCAAAACTCTCTGGGTCTCCAGCGACAAACATATCCGCAGTTGGATGAGCTGTTTGTTTGGAGGCATGCTATCAAGGTTCACCATCGTGAAGTAATATGTCCACCGCCGCCTCCACTCATGAAAAAGCTGAAACGTGACGTCTGGTGAGAGGGCGGGTGGGGGTTGAACAGATGCCTTGGGAGCTGTTGGAGTAGCAAGAGTGCCTGGAGGACGCTGGTGTGGTGGAGGAGGGAGGGTACTGGCGCCTTGGTGCATGATACCTGCGAGTGAGGGAGGGTAGGTTAGCGCCAGGGTCGCCAATAGTACATCAAAACGCGCCTTTTCCTCCTCTCTTTGTATCTCCTCCCTCTGAAATTCCATCTCTCTGCGTCTCTCGTCCCTGTCGTCCATCCACCTCAGAATTGTGGCAATGTCCGTCGCTGGAGGTGGAGAATGAGAGTCTGCGCCCGGTGGAGGGGAAGGTGGTGGGGAGTCGTGTCTCCCATCTTGACGTTGTCCCTTCTTACCGCCCATCTTAGTATGCTTGAACAGCGCTGTTTAGTATATAAAGTGGCGCCTCATCAGCTCGAACCACATAAATATGACATAAACAGCTCAGAAATAACGCATAGCGTCCAATGTTCTGTCCGTGAGTGTGTGTGTGTGTGTGTGTGTGTCTCAGAGAGCAGATCGTGGTGGCCGCCGCAGAGGCAAGAACGTCAGTGTCTCCCCGGATGTCACACGAGAAGGGTGTACGCCTGCCTGCTCCATGGGTACCACAAAAGACAGGCCAATGCTCAACTCTCAGCTCTAGACACACTAATTCACTGACACTAACACTGCCACCGTCACTAAAACGCACTGTGATGGCGCAACACTGCACGTCACGGCGAAACACAACGCAACAACACAACACACTAAGAGTCGACGTGCACATCGCCGGCAGTCGCACATCGCCGGCTAACTGTCCATTGTTCACACGCTTGTAAGTCAACAGATCCTACTCACTGCACCATGAAGGTTCCAAGTGTTCCCTGAAGAAGGCAGTGATGGGTAGGGAAACACCGGGTAACACTGAAGTCCATTTATTAACGGATAGGAGAAATACAAGTAGTGACTAGCGTGTGCCATGCACGGCCCACAGAGTCAGACTGAGACTGCCTTGCCATATGGCAGCCTCCGGGCAATGTTGCCACATAACACGTGCAGAGTTGCCACGTAATTACATATAAAAATGCTACTCGGCATAGTAGCATATATACATAACCTACAGTTACTAAAGCCCTCTGACGGTCCCTCAGTCGTTTTGGCTGCCCACGAAAATTGATTGCCATTGTGAGGGCAACATCACGATGCCATTTAATGACATTGTACTGCACCTTGGCACCCAGTCTGAGTTCTTTCCCATTCAAACGGGGGTAAAACATAATGTGTACTGGCACCAACTCTTTTTTTAATTTTTTTGACTGCCTTCCTTACTCGTGCCAGTGCCAACTTAGCCAACCGGGTGGACCAGCACTGAATGAAGGAACTTTTCAATTAAAGACGATTCAGGTTGGAACAAAAGAGTCGACAACTTCCTTAACTGAACTTCAATATGCAGACGAACTCATACTCATCTCTCACACTGAACGCGACCTAGTGGAGATCCTGAACACCTACTCAGATGTATATGCACACTTCGGCCGTGAGGTGAATGCATGTAGGACACACATTCTCTTTCAGCCTGTTCCTGGTTCAACCACACCTCCACTATCCATCCAACGTAATGGTACTACCCTCTCTAATGTTACCCATTCCCAGTACCTTGTCTCTCACCTGTCCACCACCGCGGACATCAATGAAGAGATTCAACATCGGATCGGATGTGCAAGACATGGGTCAAATACAGGAGGCACCTCATGGCACTTTTAAACGTTCATCAACTTAGTCTGCATTCCGTCCTCCGAGTTCGCTGGGAAGTCAAGAGAAGAAATGCCAGTATTATCGTTGACACCAACTGTAGGACCATCGAGGGTATCATTATCCATGAACAACTGTGTTGGACTGGACATGTTACCCGAATGGACAGTGGACTGCCAAAGCAACTACTTTACAATCATCTAACGAATGGTAAATGTAATGCTGGCGGGCAACTGAAAAGGTATAATGATAGTTTTTAGACATACCAGAAAAGGTGCCAAATCGACCCCCCAGCTAGGAGACGATCACTCCACACCGTAAAGCTTGGAGGAGCACCACACGAGAAGGCGTCAATATTTTCAAGTTAACCTGACTGCATACCGAAGCAGACAAAGGCCAATGCCAGAAAGAAACTGCCGCCGCCCCTCCTGCACAAGTTATAGCCCTCCACATGTGCAGCATCTGTGGAGGGCCTTGCCGATCCTCTACTGGTCTTTCAAGTCACCTCAAGATCTCACCAACGAATGTGACATCCATAATAACTCATATCATTGTATCATAGCTGGACCATCGTCATTCTCGATTCTGAGTGACAGCATAATAGTAGTAGTAGTAGTAGTAGTAGTGTGGTGAGTGGTAAGGGAAGTAGTATGGTGGATCGTGAGGGAAGTAGTGGGGTGGGTCGGTGAGGAAGGTGGTGTGGTGTGTGGTGAGGTAGGTAGGTGAGGAAGGTGGTGTGGTCGGTGGTGAGGTAGGTAGGTGAGGTAGTCAGTGGGCTCCAGATGGACGGCACATAGGCCAACTGGCATGTGGACACATCCTGGTGCCTACCAAACTGCTGCTTTGCAGATTAACCTTGGTAGATATAAGGCTACGGGGTCAAAAGTCGACCGAAAAATCTGTGGTGGAGCCGCGCATCAGGCAGATATGTTTACAGACCTCCAACAAGACCCCAACGGCGGTATAGGTGGAAGAGGGTAACCACCATGGGAACCCAACGAAAACACGGCGGATGAAGTCAATGCATGATGGACAGGCTACTAAGGCGAAACCCAGGAAACTGGGATATTAGCAGTTACACAACTTACACCAGTGGATCAGGAAAAGAAAGAGCCAAGATGTGTGGTTGCAGCCTGCGCTCCTGCCTCACCACATAAATCAACTCACGAGCAGCCTTCATCCAGCTAATCATACCTCTCATCACCATCAAAACCCGTATACCCCCAAATGTCCTATGGCAATGGACGAGTGGCGATGGGGACAGGCACTGCCGGGAGTCTCTAGTCTCAACTCTGCACATAGGCAGCACAGATAAGATGGTCGTTTATGCACTGGGATCTAGGCAGCAGTGCAATCCGATCCTGTCTTTGCGACTGAGCAGCCCTTTCGAGGAGCCAGTCTGCTCACCCAGCATGGGGAGGGGGCTAAAAAAGATGCCCTAAACATAGCCTGCCTAAAAAAACGACCTGACTGGGCAACCACACCAAGTAAGGTCATCCTTACGCGGTCGAAAACACAACAATGATCACAGATCAAAACAAAAACATACTATACAACCTCTTATGCACACTGCCTGGAATGTCGAACTCTTCTGAATACTGGCACAAATGAGCATCCTGTAAAAAGAACTGCCCTTGTAGCAAAAGAGCTGGCTAGGTATAACATCGACATAGTAGCCATTAGTGAGTCCCAGCTCCCAGAGGAGGGTCAACCCACAGAATGGGAGTCTGGATGTGCCTGCCATCCGCCAACTCATCCTACACAGGTAACGGAAATGTTTATTGTGATCAACTAGCGCAACATGACGCTCAGAGTCCCACTGAATCGATCACGTCATGCCTTTTTCATCAGTGCATACGCCCCAGCATTAAATGCAGAGGATGTCATCAACGAGGCCTTTTACGCCTACCTCGACAGTCTAATCTCAGAGAAGATAACGTTGTGCTCCTTGGTAACTTCATTGCCAGAGTTGGCAGAGATGCTGACATTTGGCAGGGAACCATAGGGAGAAATGGACTAAGCAAGTGTAATCCCAACGGCCTCAGCAAGTGTTCTGCACACAGCCTCACTATCACCAATACCTTGTTTAGGCAGGCCGACAAGTTAAAGGGTTTGTGGCAACACCCACGATCCCAACACTGGCATCTCATTGACTACATCACTGTCAGAGAAAAAGATCGCCGTGATGTCCCCATCACTCATGCCATGCGTGGCTCAGACCTCTGCGACACTGATAATCGTCTCGTCAGAGCCAAAGCTCTTATTTCACGTCGCCCTAAATCGACGAAGGCAGCAAGCCTCCAGAAGAGGTTTTAACACTAAACATCCGGAGGATCCAGCGGTAGCAACATGCTTTCAGAGAGCAGGTCAACATGGGCTGATAAGCAACCCGACAACGAACAAGCCAAATCCCAGTGCCGAATGGGATATTCTCAACACTTTCATGACAAACCCTGCAGAGAGACCCCTCGCCAGATCGAAAGAATACACCAGGACTGGTTTGATAACTACCTGGCAATCAATGTACTCATAGAAAACTGTGCTGCTTTAACTGACCAAAGTTGATACCTTCCGCAAGAAGAAAGCTGTGGTCCAGCCGGAACTTCGCACTCTAAAGAATGACTGGTTTAAAAATAAAGCACGTGAAACATAAAAGTTTGCAAATCAGCACAAGATGTGCAAATTCTTCAACTCCAGCAATACATCTCATGGCACAGCCCCCTCCACTTATCCGATTGTAACTCCATAATTAAAGACGATGAAGGCACCGCCATTCACTGCTCAACCGAAACCCTGATGTGGATATCCTGACTACCCAGAAAGTCTCTCAGCATCCAGAAATACTCCATCTCTGGATGAGGTAGCTACTGCCATCAAACAGATGAAAAATAACAAAGTCTCAGGGCCTTATGGAATCCTAGCCGAGGTGTATGCAGCAGGAGGACCTCTGCTTACCAGCCGTCTCATCTCTCTCCTACAGAATAAATGGGAAAAGGAGGAAATCCCCCAAGCTCATAAAGACGCCTCCATCATCAGTATTTATAAGAACAAAGGAGACAGGTCAGACTGTGACAACTGCCGCGGGATCTCGTTGCTGTCCGTAGCTGGCGAGATTTTTGCCCGACTCCTCCTAAACAAACTTCTTCTTGAGGAGGAAAACTTTTTCCCAGAATCTCAATGTGGCCTTAGACCATCATGTGGCACCACTGACATGATCTTTGTTGCCCGACAGATACAGGAAAGGTGCAGAGAACAGTGTCGTGACCTGTACATGGCTTTCATCGACTTAACCAAGGCCTTGAAATCGGTCAACAAGGAAGCCCTCTGGTGGACCCTCAGCCGTTTTGGCTACCCCCTAAAATTTATAGCCACTGTGAGGCAACTCCACTATGGCATGAACGGCAGTGTCCTGCACAATGGCCCCTCCCGCAGTCGATGTAGCCCTCCACATGTGCAACTTCTGCGAACAAGCTCTGGTGGTCCCGTATCAGCCTCTTTAGTCACCTCAAAATTCCCCAATGAAGGTGACATCCCTAATAACTCATATCATTGTATCATAGCTGGATGATCGTCATACTTGATTCCGAGTGACAGCAAAGTAGTAGTCGTAGTAGTAGTGTGGTGTGGTGAGGGAGGTAGTGTGCTGGGTGATGAGGGTGTGGTGTGATGTGGTGTACACAAGTCTTGGCGCCTACCAACCATTGCCCCGCTGCCATGCTGGGCAATGGTTGGTAGGTATAAGGTTACAGGAGTAAACTCCAAACGAAAAATCTGCAATGGAGCACCGCATCAGGTAAAACATGCTTACAGAGCTCGAACAAGATCCCAACGGCGGTATAAGCGGAAGAAGTGACCACCAAGGAAACCCAACGTTTACACCGGCGGACGAAAGAAATTCATGATGGACAGGTCACTAAAGCGAAATTCAACAAACTGTGCTATCGGTAGTCCAGTACAACTCTCCCTCTCCCCAGTAGCTGCAACACTTGGACCACTGGATCAGGAAAAAGGAAAGACGAGATGTGTTGTTCCAGCCTAGACTCGTGCCTCACCACATAAATCATCTGATGCACAGACATCATCCAGCTCACCATACCTCTCATCATCCTTTAAAACCCCTTTACCTTCAAAAGTCCTATGGCGACGGACTAGTGGCGACGGGGACACGCACAGATGAATTCCGGGAGTCTCTAGTCACAACTCTGCACATGGGCAGCACAGATAGACGGTCGTTTATGCACTAGGATCTGGGCAACAGTGCAATCCGGCCCTGTCTGTGCAACTGAGCAGCCCTTTCGAGGAGCCCCTCTGCTCACCCCATATGGGGAGGGGGATAGAAAGGGTACCCTAAACATAGCCTGCCTAAAAAAAAAAAACTCACTGGGCAACCACACCCAGTAAGATCATCCTTATGTGGTCGAAAACACAATCATAATCACTGATCCAAACAAAAACAAACTATACTACCTATTATGGTTGATGCAACGATTGTCAGGAGCCTTCTGGAAACTGGCACAAATGAACATCCTGAAAGAAGAACTGCCCTTATGGCAAAAGAGATGGCTATGTATAACATAGACATAGCGGCCATTTGTGAGTTCCGGCTCCCAGACGAGGGACAACTCACAGAATGGGGGCCTGGCTATACCTTCTTCTGGAAGGGATAAGCCTGCTGCGGAGAGAAACAGGCTGGCATTGACAACCGACAATGCATCTTAATTAGGCTAACTGAAATGCCTGTTGGGATCAACGAGCACCTCATGATGCTTCAATTCCTACTGAATCACTCATGCCGTGCCTTTTTCATCAATGCATATGCCCCAACACTGGAAGCAGAGGATGACATCAATGAGGCCTTTTACGCCGACCTCGACGGAGTGGTAACCTCTATCCCCAGAGAAGATAACGTTGTGCTCCTTGGTGACTTCAATGCCAGAGTTGGAAGAGATGCTGACATTTGGCAGGGAACCATAGGGAGAAATGGACTAGGCAAGTGTAATCCCAATGGCCTACTCCACCTCAGCAAGTGTTCTGCACACAACCTCACTATCACCAATACCTTGTTTAGGCAGGCCGAAAAGTTCAAGGGTTTATGGCAACACCCATGATCCAAGCACTGGCATCTCATTGATTAAATCAGTGTCAGAGAAAGAGATTGCCGAGATGTCATCACCTGTGCCATGTGTGGTTCAGACCACTGCAACACTGGTCATTGGTTCATCAGAGCCAAGCTCTCACTTCACGTCGACCCAAAACGGCGAAGGCAGCATGCATCCAGAAGAGGTTTTAACACTAAGAGTCTGAAGGATCCAGTGGAAGCACATACTTTCAGAGAGCAACTCGAACATGGGCTGATCAACAAACAACCTAAATCCCAGTGCTGCTTTAACTGACTGGCAGAACAACCCTCAATCTCGGACCAAAGCTGATACCAGCCGCATGAAGAAAGCGGCGGCCCAGCGAGAACTTCGCAATCTAAAGAATGACTAGTCTTTAAAATAAAGCATGTGAAAATAAAAATTTGCAGATCAGCACAAGCTATGGGGATTTTTCAATTCCACAAACATATTTTATGGGCTAATCACTCGTGGCACAGCCCTCCCTCCATTCATCCGACAGTAACTCCATAATTAAATATGATGAAGGACTCCTTCTGCGATGAAAATTGCACCACCATTCATTACATCAATCGAAACACCGATGTAGATATCCTGACTACCCAGCAAGTCCCTCAGCAACCAGAGGTGATCCACCTCGGCTATCTTCAATCCCTGGATGAGGTAGCTACTGCCATTAAAAAGATGAAAAATAACAAAGCCTCAGGGCTTGATGGAATCCCAGCCAAGGTGCATAAAGCAGGAGGACCTCTGCTTATCAGCAGTGTCTACTCTCTCCTGCAGAATATATGGGAAAAGGAGGGAAATCCCCCAAGCTCTCAAAGACGCCTCCATCGTCAATATTTATAAGAACAGGAGAGACCGGTCAGACTGTGGCAATTACCGCGGGACCTCGCTGCTGTTTGTAGCTGGCGAGATTATCGCCGGAGTCCTTCTAAACAGATTTCTGCGTGAGGCGGAAAACTTCCTCCCAAAATCTCAATGTGGCCTTAGACCATCACGTGGCACCACTGACATGATCTTTGCTGCCCGTCACATACAAGAAAAGTGCAGAGAACAGCGTCGTGACCTGTACATTGCGTTCATCGACCTAACCAAGGGCTTCAACTAGGTCAACAAGGAAGCTCTCGAGTGGAACCTCTGTCGTTTTGGCTGCACCACCAAAATTCTTTGGCATTGTGAGGTAACTTCACGATGGCATGAACGGCAATGCCCTGCACAATGGCACCCAGTCTGAGTTCTTCCCCATCCAAACGGAGGTTATTCAAGGGTATGTACTGGCACCAACTCTTTTTTCCATATTCTTGGCTGCCTTCCCTACTCGTGCCAGAGCTGGCAAGGTGGATATCGAGTACCAGATGAAGGGTCTTCTCAACATAAGACGTCTCCAGGCAGCAACAAAAGAGTTGGCAGCTTCCATTACTAAGTTTCATTATGCGGACGACTTCACCCTTGTCGCTCACACTGAACGTGACCTACAGGAGATCCTGAACACCTACTTAGATGCGTACGCGCACTTCGTCCTGGATGTGAATATACGTAAGACTCAGATTCGTTTTCAGCCTGCCCCTGATTCAGCCACAGCTCCACCATCCATCCAGCTTAACGGTACTACCCTGTCTAACGTTACCCACTGTCGGTATCTTGGCTCCCATCTGTCTACCACCGCGGACATCGATAAAGAGATTCAACATCGGATCAGATGTGCATCTCAAGAATTTGGCAGACTCCGAAACCGTATCTTCAGCTGTTAGGGAGCTGAAATAATTTATAAATTTACAAGTATATCGAACCGTGGTCCTCCTCACCCTGCTATATGGAATAGAAACAGAATTGAATTGAATTGAAACAGTATATTTAGCCAGAAAAACACAGATACAGAGTGGATAATAATAACAATATTAACATGGCTGAGCCAGTTGAGAATCTGAGCTCTCTTTCAGGCACCTGATATATACTATACATTTATCTCAAGGAAATATTAGGTAACATTTAGTAACATCTGGAATAGCACAATAGCATGGTGGTAATAAGAACATCTCATAATGTTACCACGGTTATCACTTCAATATTTATTTATTTTATTTATTTTTTTATTTTTATTTTATTTTTTTTAATTAAATTATAAGCATGTACATAAATTACAGTGCAATTGAAAAACGTAAGAATAATGGGAGAGCAGTACAACATGGGTTGTACAGTATTAAGGTTAAACAAGAGGACAGAGCTGTCAGGATTATGTCTAGTTGGCAAATATGTTTATTGCAATGGTAATTTCTTATCTCTTTACATGATAATTTCCGATAAAACGGTTTTGATGGTACAATAAAAGCAAGTACTGTATATATAGTAGGTATTACAAGAAATATTAATACTTAGATAATAGATATTTTAAGATACGATTTAAAGGAAGGGAGCGTAGTCTTTGCTCGGATGGGTGGGGTTAAGTTGTTCCACACCGTGATATTTTATGGAGGTCTGGGATTGAGAGGAGCGCATGGGGGATGGTCTTAGTAGCTCTGGGTGCCTTAAGTTGTATCTCTGATTATTCCAGCGCTGGAAATAATTATTGTCAAGCAAGTGATTGATAGATTTGTAAACAAAGAGGGAACAGCAGTAGCAGTTAATACCTTCGAATTTTAACATTTTCAATTAAGCAAATTTTTCGTTTGTGTGATCTGTTTTTTTTAAATAGGTCATTGTCCTTACAACTCTCATATGTGCAGTAACCAGGGATTGTGTTTTTGAAGAGCCAGAGGCTCCCCATAGTGTGTGACAGTGTTTCAAGTGTTGGTAAACAATATCATGATAGATTTCTTTCATTGCTGTGAGTGACTGTCGAGTGTGATACATGATACCGCACTGCTTATTGACTTTACTGTGAATGGCTTGTATGTGGTTTCTCCAGGAAAGTTTCTCATCAACAATAACTCCGAGGAATTTAGTATTTTGTTCGCGTTTGAGGACTGTATTACCAAGGTACAGGGGGTCCAAGTCTGGGGGTAAGTTTTTCCTTCTGTGAAAGATCGTGTAGTGGGTTTTCTCAAGGTTTAAGGTCAGTTTATTACGTATTACCCAGGTCCTGACTTTAGTCAATTCAGTGTTCATAGTTCTCATCAAGGAATGGAGGTCTGAGTTGCTGGCATAGAGATTACTATCGTCTGCAAATAAGTTGTATTTTATGAGTGTACTGGCGTGGACTATATCATTTACGTACAACAAAAACAGTACCGGACCGAGAATGGAACCTTGGGGGACGCCATACAAGATTGGCGAGGAGTCAGATTGGTGATTATTATCGCAGACATACTGCATCCTGTTGGACAGATATGAGGTAAACCAAGTGTGGGACAGGCCCCTAACGCCGTAATGTTCAAGCTTTGAAAGGAGGATGGCATGGTCGACAGTATTGAAGGCTTTAGAGAGGTCCAAGAATATACCAACTGTGAACTGACTGTCATCAAAGGAATTTAAGATGTCATTAGTAAGGGATAGCAGAGCACTTTCGGTGGACCTTCTAGCTCTAAATCCAATCTGGGAGACTGTAAAGATGTTATTGGCACTGCAGAAGGAATTTAGTCTACTACATGCTAGCTTCTCCAGTATCTTACTCAAGGTTGGGAGAACTGATATGGGGCCGTAATTCCTAAAGAGACCTTTGTCCCCAGATTTTTTATATGCTGGGTGAACTTTTGCAATTTTCAGTTTATCCCAAAAGACACCACTAGTGAAGGAGGAGTTACAAATGTGTAAGAGAACAGGCAGTAATACGTAGGCTACTTTCTCATTGGTATATTGTCTTCGCCTGCTGCTGCATCTTTGGACATTTTTATGATGACCATTAATTTATCTGCTGTGACAGGGGATAAGAACAGCTCATTTTGATGTCTCTTTTGCAGGTGGGCTCTAAATTCCTCATGGTGATCAGGTATGCTCTCTGCAAGATTTTTGCCAACATAAATAAAATATTCATTGAAGTGGTTGGCAATGAGGGAGGGTTCTGTTACAACTAAATCATTTATCATAAAAGCTGAGTGGGGGGCCGAAGGCTGAGTGTTCCTGTTCTGAATAGAATTTATGACATTCCAGGTTTTCTTACCGTCGCCTGATGCTGACTGGAGCATATTTGTATAATAGCTACGTCTGGCGTTTCTAACTGCTTGAATTACTCTATTTCTGATACTTCGGTAAGCATCACCGAAAGTTATGGATCTTTTTGCTAAATTTCCTTTGGAGTTTGTGTTTTTCTTTTATCATTATCTTAATTTCGCTTGTGATATAGGGTTTGGAAATGGATACAGTTTTCACTGACTTAGTCTTGAGCGGGAAGCATTAATGAAAACAAGTATTGAAGATGCAAGAGAAGTTGCAGCTGTTCACGTTAAGGTTGTCGGAGGCATAGACAAGATCTCAGTTAGCATTCATTAGGTTGTTTAGAAAAAGGAGCATGTTGTCGGTGCAGTAGTCTCTCTATTGTATTGAGACTATTAGACCTTTCAGGTCTTGTGGCTGTTTTATACATGGTAAAAACTGGGAAGTGATCTGAGATATTGTTATAAATATTTCCACTTGCAAGATTGTTAAGAGTGTTGTTAGTCCAGATATGATCTATCACAGTGGCAGAGGTGGCAGTTATTCTAGTGGGTTTGGTTATAGTGTTAAAGAAGACCTTAGAATGACAGGTAGCAAGAAAGTCTAATACTGAGGTGTCGGTCTCTGATTTTAATAGATCAAGGTTGAAATCCCCTGTAATGTAGCAACGTTTCCTCTCTGAACTTATGATAGAAATAAGATCCGAAAATTTATCAAGAAAATTCCTTACTTTAGTGTGGGGTCTTCTGTAGATTACTCCTACTAGGATATTTCGTGTGTCGTTACGTAATTCAGTGAAAACACTCTCCATGTACTCCTCCTGAACCTTTAAATCATCTCTTAGAGAAGTGTTATACTTGATATCAACATATAGGGCGACACCACCACTGTGTCGTCACGTGTTGAAGCAGTGTCTATTATAATTAAGAATGTTATACAAATGTTCAATATCGTTCGTGAGTTTGGTCTCGCAGAACCCAATACATCAAATTTGTGGGCAAGAGAAGATAAACACTGATCTAAAAAGGTATCTATATGAAGGGTGTTACGCCGTCTCTTAATTTACTTAAATATCCAGGTTCTAGGCGTAACCAAACAAAAAAAGTGAAGTAAATTAAAAGGAAATAAAAATAAATAAAGTAAACCTTTAAGAATTAAATTAATTAAATATTAACACAATAAAGAGCCTCGTAGGCTGTCACAACAAATTGATTCACCATCGAAACTTTTAAGACACAAATGATACTAAACATCGAAACATCAAAAGAATAAAAATAAAGCATTGGATTACGTTAACACTGCATAAACATATAAAAACTAACAGTGAAATTAACTAACGTGAAACAACACTGAATTACTTATACAGTAAATGTAACGAAGCAAATACTGATGGACATAAATAGAGACATAAATAAACATTGGTGGCGACAGGAACAACACAAATAAATTAAGTATAAGTAACAGGTGACAAGAGTCACTCAAAGGATGTGAACTGTATGACAAGAAGACTGAACTAACTCCGTCTTATATATATGGTCGGCTCCCGCCACGCGACCCGCCGGTGGGTCGTTTAACGATGCAGATGGTCGTAGAGAAACAAAGAATGCTTGTTACAATACAAAATGGGTTTGAACAAATAATAACAGATAAAACCTTAACAGCACAGGGTAAGGTGACTAGATTATATAATAGTAAATACAACACATCATTACAGGAATAATATGGAACATGGAAGCATGTTATATAAAAAAAATTGAAAAATACCACAAGGTCGTAACAAGGGGAATACTGCTGATGTTATGGCTGATCAAGGAGAAGGAATGAGGTAGTAGAAGACTAGAACTAAACTTGCGAGAGTCAGGAAAGTAATAGTGACAGTTGGGGTTGGTGTAACCCAGGGAGTTTTGTAGAAAGGCATCAGGATCGATATGAGGGAGTACTGTGTCGACACCATGGGTAAATGGGGTGTAACACATAGGGCCGGATTGATAGTCATTACGAAGCACAATGCCAATTGATAGTGTTCGTGCTGGTCTATTAATAGTCATCCCGATAAACGAGGTATCGGAAGGGAACCATACGCATATCCCTGAAATGTTGGAAACAACATCGGGTGGCTACCCCCACCCGATAGCTGCCTTACGACAAATAATAATCATCATTATATTTTATGAAAGTTCTTCCAGTACTTTATATTACAGATGTCTACGTCGAATTATATTATTTTTTTTGATAAGAACAATTAAAAGAAGTGTTAATACGGATAAATGAACTTTCACAACACTGTTATGAACTTGAAACATTATTGGAATGTTGACGTCACAGCTCCGACTTCGATGACGACTGCTGTCTGTGCTGTGAGCCTCATCTTCAATTAACAATTACTTCTGTTATCATTTAAGATATGTTTCTTATCTTTATTCAGTCATACAATATTTTTGTCGTAGTAGTAATAAAATTTCAACCATCTGAACCGGGAAATTCACTTATGTTTTCCGGAATGAGGCAAGCCAAGTGAGCTCACTCTATCTTGAGTTAACAAGGAAAATATCACAGTTTTTGGCCCAGTAATATAGTTTTTTTTACTTCACTGTGGTCTTTAATAATGGAGCATAACTCAATATGTAAGGTAATTCACCTGTGAGGTTTTATGAAGACAACAAAAGGAAAGAAATATTCATTTATTTTTTTTATAAATGTGTAAAAATTAAGAAAATTAACTATAATTTTTCTATACATAGTTCTGCATTTCCTGAAATTCACAGCTTGTATTATAGATATATAAAAATAAATCTTAACT